>RJWJ010039946.1:0-14215 GCA_004363605.1 Indri indri | reverse complement strand
TCCCTTTACTGTTGAGTTGTAGGCATGCCCATTTTTCCAGGTGAGGATTCTGAGCTTCCGAGAACGGACATGGTTGCCCGAGGTCTCGCAGAGAGTGAGGGGTAGAGGTGGGAACTGAATCCAGGTCTATCTGATGTTCGAGAACAGACAAGCTCTTGCACTGGACTCCTCCTTTCTGGTTTTTGTTGTTGTCAATTGTGTGTGTGTGTGTATGTGTGTAAGAGAGAGAGAAGCAGGAAAAACAGAGAGAGAAAGATGGGAAAGAGAGAGGGGACAGAGACTGAGATCCGAGGATGTGAGAGCCGTGGCTGGCTCTGTACCTGGGCACCCACTTTGGTGCCTTGGTGTTTAACGCACAGCTCCTCCAAGCTACAATGATTGGAGCCAGGGAAAGCCTTTAAAGAGTTTTTGGTTTCTGCCCATTAATCTTCAAACTATCATGGGCGACTCAAAAAAGTTTTGTTGAGGGCATATTCCCACCCTAGTTTTCTTTGTTCCTAAATCCGAAACAAATTCTGATTAGAACCAAAAGCCCAAACCAGGACTAGCATCCCCTAGTGCCCGGCTAGGTCTGAAGATCCAGAGCAGTGGTTGTCTCACTTTGTGATTGAGCATCCTTCTCAAGAAAAATACATGGGCACCCCCAACATAAACACATGTATAGATACATAAATTATATGCAAGCACAGTGGCCATCAGCTCATGTCTCAGGCCCGCTCTGCGCGTGGAGTGAATTGCATCACCAACGAGAGTGGATGGAAATGCACCTTTCAAATGGCTTCTCATCGTTATTTCCGTAAGCAATTGTTTTGTGTGTGAGACTCCACTCGACTGTCGTTTCCAGTGTGGTAACACAGCTGAACTAGGAGCAGGGGCGAGTCTGCCGCACTTTTCCTGTTGCTGGTTTGTACTTCCACGATTAGAGTTATCTCCATCCGCTGTTTCTTTGCAGGGACTCTCTGAAGCCACTTGTCCACACCAAGGGGGCTGATTCAGCGAAAGCTGTATCCTTTGAGCCTCAAATCCACCCAGTGGGCTCCGGCACACCACAGCATACGGCAACGGTCTGAATGTGGCAAAAGGGAGCCGTGCCCACAGCAGACCTGTCTGCGTTGTGGGGCTCCCCACTTAGTGGCCACGACATGCGGCGTCTGACACGGGCCGGGGTGCATGTCAGGGTTAGACCACATACCATTAACAATTCTTAGGGAAAAATTACATAGAAATAGATGAACCGACATTTTCCTCCTGCACTCTGGAGATTATTGCTTGAGAGACTAATCGGTTCTGAGCTAAGAACATCTAAGCCATCTGCTGCCACTCGCTCCTCCACTCGCCCCTCGCACGACAGGGTGCTCAGGCCCTCCCTAAAGCAGGTGTCAGCTTTAGAAAATTCTTTTATATATTGAGTTGGCAATTACCCTGGTGACTCCCTCAAGGTATTGACCCCTCCTTTTGGGCTCGCATTCCTACCTGGTCCCCTGCCCTGGAGTAGCCCTGCGAGACTTGGGGACTGTGACCAGGTCCATCCATGTGGTGCTTGTTTCTAGGCTGAGTGCCCTGCTCCTCCAGCCACTTCTCTTGGGCGTGGTTTCTGTACCCCCACATCCTGTGGATTCTGTTTGTCTCTCCAGACCCTATTCTGTGCAGGACTCAGGAGCGAACCCAGGATGGAGGATTGGGGATGGTGGGATGCGGATCACCTTCTTCACTGTAGTCTCTGTGCTTCTGTTAATATGACCTAAGGCTGTATTAATTTCGCTCTGTAGCCGTATTACCTTGTCGGCTCATATCACCACTTCAACAACCATTGGTTGTGCACCCACTATGTGCTGGGCACCAAGCTAGATGCTTGTGTTAATATTTTCTTACCTTCCAGATTGTGTTTTTAAAATCCTAGATCTTTCTGTATGGACAGCCTCCAAGCTGGGCCCATCATCCTCTTTCTGCACAGCTGTTATTTTGGGACTTGGGCATCACACTTGATTTGGTCCCTTTTCATCTTATTTCAGCCTAGGTGCATCCTGCACTCAGGGGCAACCCCCAGCGCTGGCTGCATACTTGGGCGTGCTGTGGCCACAAGGCTCACCACGGATTCATGGACATTCCGCCGAGCGTGGTCAGCTGGCTGGGCAGTGTGAGTTGTTAGCCCACCTTTGCACTGCCCGTTGACTTGGGCTAGAGGAACCCTCTGCACGGTTCCTTGCACGCTTGGACTCTTTGTCCTTAGGTCTAAGTTCATGTCCAGACCCCTCCCTTGCGGCCTTGGGCAAGTCCTTTTCCCTTTCTAGGCCTCAGTTTTGATCTCCTGGGTGCAACACTGTGGAATTCTAACTTGGGGAAGGGGACAGCCCCTCAAGCCTGGGGAGGTGGCCCTGGGGTAGAAGGGAAGGGGGAGAGTGGTGGGGAAGAAGAAGGGGTATGAACAAGTGGAAGATGTTATAAAGGGAAGGGGAGATGCTAAGAAACTTTGCAGGCCTAACACTATTTCTTAAGCTCTTAAGTTCAGCACTTAAGTTTATGACTTCTTTTTATGAAGTGCTTTTTCTAAGCCAGGGGCTAGAATATAGCAGGGAGCAAGAAAATATGATTTCTACTCCCAGGGAACTCAGGATCTAAGTCCTTTCCATCTCAATGCTCACAGCAACCCTGCAAGACAGTGTCACTATCCCCATTTTACAGATGAGTAAATGGAGGCTGAGCGAGGCAAAGTAATTGGAATCACGGAGCTGGGAAGCCAAGGGGGGAAGCACGACCTGAAGGAGGCTCTGTCAGACCCATCGCCCGAGAGTCATAATCAAGGCACCTCTCAGTACAGCATCCTGGCTAAGGACGTGATAGTTACACTGCACAGTTTCTTATCCATAATCCCGCTTGGGCTCCAAAACCCTTAGTGAGTGATGTTATTCCCTGTTTTATGGATGAGAAGAAAGACCTAGAGGAGGGAAGTGATATTTGCAGGGGTCCAGGGTGGGTTAGTGGCAGGCCAGTACCAGACACTCAGTCTCATTGCATCCAGACTCAGTCCCCCCACCCAGCCCTGCTCTAAGACAGGCTCGGAGAGTAACCAAGAGGATACACTGCCCACAATCTGCGACTCCAGAGCTGGTGCAAAGACCATTTCTGTTCCATGCCCCAGGTTCCCAGAGTCTGTTTTTGACTCAGTCCCCTCCCCAACTGTCCTGATTGAGGGATGGAGGAACTCTGGACCTGGAAGGTTGGTACTGTCCAAAGTGGGCAGTGAGATTAGATTGCCCAGGCTTGGATTCTAGAACAGAGACGCTGACCCCGGCAGATCAGGGGTTGAACAAGATGGCACTTCCCAAAACTGTGCTAAAGGATTTCTACTCTGCCTTCTGAACTGCATCCTGGAGAAAAGGCCTGTGTTCTGGCACAGTCTGGGGAAGGATTGGATTAAAGAAAGTGAAAGAGCTTTCTCTCCTACAGGCCTTCTCAGAGCCTTTAATACACTATTGCACATCGTGGGGCTCCAATAGGAGGACTATGGAAAGCAGTGTTGCTCAAACTTGTTTGAACACATGATCCCCTTTTTCTGGAAAAACTTGGCCAATCACTGCTCACTTTTAAGGAGTGAGACTTGGGAGGGAGAATGAGGCAATGTGAAAGTTTTAACTTTAAACTTGACACATTTTATTATTGTATGTAACATTCATCTGACAAATATAGTATTGAGCACCTGTGTGTGCCCGTTGCTGCTCTAGCTGCTGGCGGTCCCACGGGGTCGAGGCCAGCTAAAATCACTGCCCACCCCAGACCACATCCTGGGGTGGGGAAAGAGAGTAAACACAGAAATGAAATATAATCAGTTGACTAGTGACAAATGTTACAAAAATAATAAATCGAGATAAATGGTGGTTCGGGGATGAGGTTTTAGCTTTTTCTTGGAGCATTTCAAGGGCCTACAGTTGCACCAAAAGATACTATAGGTACGTGCTGTTCTGGACCCTCTTGCAGGTCATGTCAAGCCTGAGTCCCAAAGTTTTTTGTTGATTGAGTGGATTAACCTTGAATGCTTTAACTGGATACTAACTGCATTAGTATTCTATTAATAGAATGTCAGAGCTAGAAGAACCTTACAGAATGCAGCCCAACTTCCTCTGCAGATAGGGAAATTGAGGCCCAGGGCAATCCAGCAGTAACTGGAAGAGGGGTTACAGACAGGAAACTGTGCAGTGTAACTATCCAATTACTGTGCCTCGCTTAGCCTCCATTTACTCAGGCCAGCCAATTGGGAGACTATTGTAACACTCATGGGAGAGGTTCTAGCGGTCTGAGTGGACCACACTCTGCCTAGCATGTGGTGCCCTTGTTAACAATACAGATTTCCCTGAGCTATATCCTAACCCTAACTTCATGCCTAACATTAGACCCCTGAATAAGAACTTCCAAAGGAGAAAGTCCTAGGAATCTGTACTGTCAACAATACTCCCAGGGAAATACGATCCTTAGCCAAATTTGGGAGACAGTGGGCAAGCCTAAGGAGAGGGGAAACTCTTATTTACTAAGTGCCAATATTCTAGGCTTGTTATGGGCACAGCATTACTTAATCCCCACAATACTGTGGAGGATAGATATTGATATCCTATTTTATAGACAGGAAAACTGAGGCTAAGAGGAGCTGGGCAGTGGTAAGAACATATTTATGGCCAGCTTACCAAACCCCTTGTCCCTGTAGGTTCGCTTGGGAGGGAGGCAGTAGGAGCAGAGAAACCAGGCCTTCTGGAAGGGAAACTGGGGTAGGCTTGGGCTTTAACTGCGGGGGAGGAAGGAGTTAGGACCCCCTTTCTGCCTTCAAAGCTTGGGGGCTCGGATTACAGCGGTGTCAGAGAGGGAACCTGGTTTAGGAAGGAGGATGTTTGACATGGGTGGGGCTGCAGCTGTGCCAGGCCCTGGGGTAAGAGACTGTGGCAGGCAGAATAATGGCCCCGAAGATGTCCACATCCTAATCCCTGGAAACAGAGACTAGATGAGGTACATGGCAAAGAGAGTTGAAGCTGCAGATGGAATTAAGGTTGCTAATATCACCCTGGGAGGTCTGGGTGGGCCCAGTGCCAGAGTCCTTAAAAGCAGAGGAGGGAGGCAGCGGGGAGAGGTCAGCGTTGCGATGCGAGCGCTCACCCTGCCATTGCTGGCTTTCAACGAGGAGGAAGGAGCCACGCAGGAGCCAGGGACTGTGGATGGCCTCTAGGAGCTGAAAAAAGCAAGGAAAAAGAGGAATAAGAAAAAAGACAAGGAAACAGATTTTCCGCTAGAGCCTCCAGAAAGGAACGCAGCCCCATCGACACCTTGGTTTTAGCTCCGCGAGACCCATGCTGGACTATCTAACTGTGAGATATTAAATTTGTTTTAAGCCACTAAATCTGTGGGTATTTGTTACCGCAGCAACAGAAAACGAATGAGGAGCAGAACCAGGTCTAGGACGAGTGCACAAGCCCCCAGGGCACGGCCTTCAAGGCAGCCACTGCTCAGCAGGTCACAGTGCTGGGGGACGGGGGAAGGGAGGGGCAAGGGAAACCCTAAAGGCCCCCAGCCCAGCCTGGAGTTCAGATGCGACACCTGGTTTGGGGGCCTCGGGGACCCTGCCAAGTCTCGCCCGGAGGCTGGAGTGAAGCCCGTGGACCCTGGTCTGCCCGCAGCCCTGCTGGGCGCTGCAGGAATCAGCGCCGTCCCCACGCATTTGTCTCGGCTAACGTGCTTTGACTGCAAGTCACAGAAACCCCTCCGGCCACCAAGAAAGGGCTTCCTTGGGAGGATAGGGGGTCTCACGGAATGGAGGGAGTGGGTAAGGAACCGGACCGCAGAAGAGACCGTGGTGGGGGCGGAATCGAGAGCACAGCCTCTGCAGGGCCCAGCCCCAGGGCAGACCCACGCCAGCCTTCAGGCTCTGGGTCACTCTCCTCACAAGTCAGGTTCCCGGGGCCAAATGCTGATGCTCTTTCCTGGGTAAAAGGCAGAGACCACCCCAGAGTTTCCATGTAAAAGGGGCACAGGGAGGGGTGCAGTTATTTCGGGTGCTTATCTTGGACCTGTGTCTCCCTGGCAAGGATCTGTTAGAAAGTGGGGAATGCTAGTTTGGGGTGCCTTGGGAAACCAGAGGAGATTGCTGAGAGGACCGTGCTGCCCCCTCGGCTATGCCCCTGACCTCGTGCCCACCCCTCAGCCAGGAAGGGCTTGGCACATTGGGGGCCAGGCCCAAGCTGAGGTTGGTCTTTCTCAAAGCAGAATCCCTTGTAATCACCAGAAGACGGGAGCGTCACTGCCAGGTGGGCAAAGGCAGCAAGTGTCCACCCTTCCGTCTGCTCTGTTCCCCTCCCAGCTGCCACTTCTGCGTCCAACGCCCCCTCTCCCTATTTCCCACCCCGGGCTCGTTTAGCTGAGCTTGCCCTGTGCTTCCGGCTCACAGACACGTCCCTCTCAGTGCACCTGCAGGAAAAGTTGGTGGTCTTTAGCCTGGCATTCAAGGCCCCGGATGATCTTCCCGACCCTCCCCAGCTCCTAGCCCTTCAGCTGCCTGCCCCCCAAACCTTCTATCCTACTCTGCCTCTTGCCTCCTGTGGCAATCCAACTCAGTCTTACTTGCCTCAGCCTCTCCCCCCAAGTGGGACACCGAAGAAAGGTCACCAATCCCTGAGTCAAGAGATGAGGTTCTGGAACCAGCCTTGCCCCTGAGTTGCTACGTCACTTTGTGAAGTTTCCTCTCCATTTCAGGGCCTCAGTTTCCCCATCTGTACAACAGGGCAATAATCCCTGTTCTGACTGCCTCCTGGTGGGTTTGAGGGTCAAGTAAGCCGGGAGGTGGAGTGCGGTGAGGCGGATGGCTCAGTGTGCCCTGACAGCGCTCCCACGCTGGGCCCAGGCCCTGCCACGGCAGCAGCTCAGGAAACTCGGGCTGCACTGAAGGGGAAATCCAGTTTAGCAAGACCTGTGGGCGCAGAGGCCCTGGCACCACCGATGACTAAGCAGGGCTGGGCTTTTTGGAGAAAAGTGCCAGAAAGCAGAATCCCTTGTAGGATTCCATTCCTTTTCCTTGTAGGATCAGCCTCAGATGTGGGGGCCACCTGAGAGAGGTGCCTAGAGCCTCTAACCAGGGGGACAGCTGGGGAATGGGGCTTCTCTGTTGGGGCAGGGGGTGGATTCAAGTCCCTCTATAAGCTGGGAGACCTTGGACAAGTCACTTAATCTATCTGAACCTCAGTTTCTTCCTGCATAAAATCAGACCTGTGTAGATTAAATACGATCACAGGTAATGTGCCATGTGCTCTTTCCTCTCCCTGCTTTCTCCTTTCTTTACTTCTCTTTGTCTCAGCTCCCCGTGGTGCATCTTGGTTCAAAGGAAGTCACTTGCCATGAGCTTGAGATTTTAGAGTTTCCTCTCAGCAGTTCCTCTGCTAGGCCCTGATGTCCCACTGCAAGTGCTGTGTCCCTGTGTGTTAAGTATTCCCCTACAGACTGATCCTTGGTTCTTACATTTTAAACATCAATTTATCCTTCCTCATAGCAGAAAAATGGGTGGAGCAGAAAAAATGGTGTGAACGAGACCATTAAAAGGAGAACAGGGCTCCCTCAGATCTTACTGCCTCACAGCTCCATTTCCCCTCCTGATGGGCCAGTGTGATAAAGAACTGCCCCGGGAAGTTCCCTGGCCATGAGGACACTTACTCAGGGCTCCACCAGAGGCTAAATATAAGCTGAGTCAGCACCATTTGCATAACATTCTGATGACTTGACTGTCAGTGGCCTCTTTCCTGGTGCTAATGACAGGAGCCCGGAAAGAGGTGCCAGCGTCACTCCTGTAGTCTCCCAACATGGACCGAGCCACTACCCTCATTCAACCACTTACTGGCTATGTGGTCCTGGGCAAATTTCTTAGCTTCTCTGCGCCTCAATATTATGACCTGTAAAATGGGTACAACCACAGTGAGCCTTTATAGGGTTGTGGTGAAGAATACATAAGTTACTACAGGTTAACTGTTAGAACACTGCCTGGTACATATTAAGTACTTATAACTGCTTGTTATCATCATCATCATCACCATCACATCATTGCATCATCACCACTATTTGTGCTTTGTGCCCAGCCCTGTGCTAGGTATGTGTGACACAGGGATGAATCAGCCTTAGTCCCTACTTGGGCTGGGTTCATGATCTAGTGGAGGAGATAAGCCCTGGGTGTGTTAGATCCTGAGTCCTGGGCAGAAAACTAAGGTGACTGCCCCCTGGAGTTGTGCAAGAAGGTGCCCTACACTGAGGAAGAAGAGTCAGGTATGAGCCAGTGTCAACTAAGCCTCAGGAGAATAATGTGCCAGGGGACAGGTGGGGAGTGGCCTCTGGGCCTCCCCAAATCCCATTCCTCTCTAGAGCTACTTTCTGCTGGCTGTTTCCTGTGTCAGCCACAGCTCCTTGCCTCTGTGCCTTTGCACGTACTGTTCCCTCTGGCCCTTCCCAACTCACCCCCAGCAGCCCCTCCTTCGGGAACGTTCCCTGACTAACCCTGGTCTGATTTGGCCCCTGGGCTCCCGTCTACCTTGAAATTCTTTGTAGACAGGTCTGTGACTTGTTCACTGCAATATTCCCTGTGCTAGCACACAGTAGATACTTCATTAATATGTGCATGTAGGACAGGGAAGGTATATTAGTCAGAATTGTGTTCAGCTACAAATGCCGAAAGTCCTGACTATAGAGGTTTAAACGAAAAATTTTATTTTTCTCAAATAGCAAGAAAACAGGCTGCTTCTGGCAATGGCTCAGCAGCTCAACAATGTGTCTACATTGTCACTGGTTTTTCCTCATGGTCACACGATGACCATTGTATCTCCTGCCATCACATTCATGTTCAAGAGAAAAGAGGAAGCAGGACATGGCACCCACCATCTGCCTCTTTTGCCAGGAGAAGCAAAACCCTTCCCAGAACCCCAGCTGACTTCCACTCAATTCTCATTGGCCAAAGCCGGCTCACATGGCCACCCCCAGCTGCAAGGGCATTTGGGAAAACAAATATCTCACCTGGAGCTGGAAGAACAAAACTGTAGTCCTATTAGCAAGAAAGAAAGAAGGCCAAGGGTGGTGGAAGGAGGAGGGCTAAGGGAGTGGGGAATACGGGTGGCGGGCATTAATTAGGCAACTAACAGAGGGCTTACAATTTTGACAATAGGGAAGAACGGTCCGGGCCGAAGACGCTGTTTGCCCAGGGCTGCAGAGCCGGAAGGAGATGGGACTAGAGAGACAGCTCGCCGCTTGGTGAACTTGGGTCTATTGGACACCAGCCAGCAGCTCTCTTTCCCCCGCATGGCTCTGAAACTCTTCCTCCACTTGACACGCCGTTATCAGAGATTATCTCAGCCAACGACCAGGCGCTGGTCACCTGCTGTGTGCAAAGAATCCTTTTCAATATATAAATGTGGCCTGGAGGTTTACGATTATCAGTCATTCATGCCTTGATATCAATTCATTTTAACGGCTAGTGACTTCCTAATGCTTAGCTGAATTCTGCCCTGAGAAATGGGAATTTTTATTCTAGAAAAGGGCAATTGGCCCGGGGCCTGGGAGATGGGGGCAGAGAGGGGTTGGGGCTGGACACTGAACATCCAAGGGCAACAGGAGGTCTGTAGAGGAGGAAACTCACATCCGCTGAGCCTGCTACGGGCTGTCCTGCCATTTTCACAATAGCATGAGGTAGGCATTAGTATTGTCTCTATCCTATAGACGAGGAAGCTGAGGCACAGCCAGTGGTTAGGTCACTTACCCAAGCTTCCAGAAAGCCTGGGCGAGTGGCAGACAGGATTCCAAACCAGGCAGTCTAACTCTAAGACACAGGCAAAAGATATCGCCTTGCCAAGGTCTAATGGTAGACTCTCTAGACCAGCGGTTCTCAATTAGGGGTAATGTTTCCCCCCAGGGGACATTTGACAATGTCTGGAGACATTTTTTTTTTTTTTTTTTGAGACAGAGTCTCGCTTTTGTTGCCCTGGCTAGAGTGAGTGCCGTGGCATCAGCCTCGCTCACAGCAACCTCAAACTCCTGGGCTCAAGCAATCCTACTGCCTCAGCCTCCCGAGTAGCTGGGACTACAGGCATGCGCCACCATGCCCGGCTAATTTTTTCTATATATTTTTAGTTGTCCGATTAATTTCTTTCTATTTTTGGTAGAGACGGGGTCTCGCTCTTGCTCAGGCTGGTCTCGAACTCCTGAGCTCAAACAATCCGCCTGCCTTGGGCTCCCAGAGTGCTACGATTACAGGCGTGAGCCACCGCGCTTGCCCGGCTCAGGCTTTCAAAGGGTAAAAATGGCGTTTTTTCTTTGCTGCAGACTGATGATGGGAGGCGGCTGGCAGCGCTTCTAGTTTTCTCTCTCTCTCTCTTTTTTTTTCCTGTTCCCTGCGAGGTGGACTTATCAGAGTCCTTGGGATGTGGACCAGAGAGAACTGGAGCAGGGAGTTTGTACCCCACTGTCTGCTTAGAGCTCTTCAGGGTGGTAAAAACGAAATCTTAGAGACAATGAGTTAATCTTAAAGACAACAAGTTGAATCCCAGGTGTTTAATCAAACAAAACAAAAGGCAGTTGTGTTGTGAGTTAATTCCTCTTACTTTCTGTGTGATAGTTTATCTTTCTGTTAGCTAGTTTATTAACAAGGCCGTCCTTTTAGGGCAAGAATCGGAATGAAGCCTGCACCTCTTGGCTAAGCTACTGTAACAGAGACTCAAAACACAGGGGCTGCAATAAAAGAGGAGTTTATTTCCTGTGCATCTAGCAGTCCATAGGCAGGCAGGTCCAGGTAGGCAAGCAGCTCTGTGAATGAGGCCTTGTGGGGACCAGGCCCCTTTGTTTTTTCGCCAGCCATTCCCTGGGTGTTGGCCTTGTTTGCATGAGTCGAAGTTGGTTTCAAATCTGCATTCGAGCATACACGAAGCAGGAAAAAGGAAGTAGAGGACAAGTAGAAGTTGACACACTCAGAAGTAGAATCAGGTCAGATTGGTTGTAAGATCTAATTGTTAAATTTTCAGGAATTTTGGGAGTCGGTTGTTAAACACAATCATTATTAAAAATTGAATTATATAAACATACAATTAAATAAATTATATTAAAAACAAAGGTAATTAAGTACTCAAAATATATCCCAATTTCTTTTACTACATTCTGCTATCATCTACGTTCTTGAGATTATTCCCATCTATTTTATCTGTATGCTGAACATGGTGCATAATGTTGTGTGCTATTGTGCATCTCTTCCCAACTCTGTGCTCAGTGACATCACAATGGTAGCTTGAAATCAGTCACAGCGGAAGTCTTGACACCACAAAAATCAGTAAACTCTACGAATCAGAGCTTGTTTGGTTGATTGTCTAAATTGAAGAACATGATCAAGAAAATGTTAATAATGCAGGTTAAACCTGAACCTGTGTTGCACCCATACCAATTGCATTGTGAGTAGCATAAGAAGTTGAGGAAATATTCTCTCTAAATTTGAGAACTATTATTTGATTCAGCAAAGAAGTTATTCACATCACTGACAAACAAGTGAAGTTACAACAAATGTCTCTGTTGTTTCACTTTTGTCTTCCTCATTAATGTAAAAGAAAATATCAACCAACATTCACATTGGAAGGACTCTCATTCATCCATGATGTGAACAACTTCCTTTCTGAATTGGGTAGCAATCAAGCATTTAATTGTAATCTGATTTTGTGACACTATTGTTGGCAATAGATTTATAAAAACTGATGATGGATTTTGCAAGAAACACCAAGTTGCACTGAAGTTCTAGGTGTATGGAATTCACAATAAAGAGCACTGTATGTTTTATTATTTGTAAACTGTGTGCTACGCATTCTTTACATCAGTAAAATTTATAACAAACATATGTGTGTATACATATGTATACCCTCCCACCCCCAAAGCCACTAAACATTTCTCAGCACACCGCTGCACAGATCCCATCCACTCACATTCCACTGGCAAGAATGTAGTCACATGGCCACACTTAGCTTCAAGGGATTCTGGGAAATGTAGTCTCTAGCTGGCTGGCCATGTGCCCTGCTAAAATCCAGCCTGTTGGCAGCGTCATGTATTTTACCCAGGGGAGAGCACCAGCTCGCTGAGGTTAGAATGGTTTGGACTTTCCAAGGCCACAGTCACAGCCTTCTTCTGGGCTCACCTGAAGGCCCACCTCTAGAATTACCTCTGGCTCCCTTCAGGAGCTTGAGAAAGCACAGAGAATGGTGTCCCGAAGGGATTTTGCTTCTGCGCCTTCAAGCGCCCTTCCTACCCTCACCTTCACTGCTTGCATCCATCGTCCTGACGGGCACTTCCGGCCTGACTTCACAGTGGCCTGCGAGCAGTTTTGTGGCCCAGACCAGTGTTTCAGGGTTGTTAAAAGAAAAACTTTAAACAAATTAAATTTAATTGAGTTTAATTAAGCAAAGAATGATTCTCCAATTGGGCAGCTCCCAGAACCAAAATAGGTTCTGACTGCCTCCGGGCTGCCACGTGGCCCATCACATTTATGGGCAGGAAAAGGAAAATGGGAGCGAGGTACGAACACAGCTGAACTGGCCACAGCTCGCGTCTGCCTTATTCCAACACAGCTAGAACAGCTGCCCACCTGTGACTGGCTGAGACTCGGCCACTTGTTACAAGAGGAGGTTACAGTCTGTTTCCACCTCCAGTTAGGTATAGTTCACTGTGTGGAGAAACCTCCAGGCCCAACTTGAAACATGTAAGGAGGCAGCGTTATGCTCAACTTAATTTAACGGGGTGCACTGAATAGAATGTGGGCTCTGGAGTCCCAACTCGTACAAGTCATTTCACCTCTTTGAACCTCAGTTTCCTCCTCTGTAGAACAGGGATAATAATACTCACCTCGCAAGATTATTGTAAGGGTCAAATGAGACAATCTTTTGGGAAAACGTTTTGTTATCTAGAAACTGCAATTCAAATGTAAGGAGTAATTAATTCCAATTCCTACTCGAGTGGCCTGTGATCAGGCTCAGATGGAATTATGGACACATGAGCCCTTTATAAAACTGTTAAGCACTCTACGTACTGATGTTAGGTGGCATCTTACATTTTTAAGTAGTGAAAAATTATTGGTTATTTTATTATAACAAAAGCAATATTGTATTCATAGAATTTAGGAAATGTAAAGTAAAAAATAAGAAAATAAAAGTACCTATTGACAACCCAAAATAAGTGACTGAGACAAAGATCTTAATCAATGGAGGTTTATTAAGCTGAACTTTAAGGACGTGCCCAGGAAAAAGCACGAACCACACAGGCATTTGTGGCCTGTGCTCTCCAAAGAGGGATTTGGGAACTTTAGTATTTAAGGGGAGAGGGCACATGGAAAGGAAAAGGAGAAGGGGATGGGCAGTGAGGCAGGTGGTTACATTCTTATGAGCCCCAGGAAAGCTACATTTTACATAAGGTAAGGTGAATGTTTGAGAAGAAAAAGGGAGTAAAGGGAAATCGATTATGTCCATATCCCTTCCAGGAAGAAGAATTATTGATCTTGTCTTGTCTCTGTTCTGCACCTGGGAAGACAAACTTGTAATCAACGGTATTAGTGTGGAATGAACAGACTCTAGCTTTAGGAGCTAGACTCAGCCTGCAGAGCTAAAGTTACAATTTGCATGTTCTTATTTATGAAAGTCCAGCTCGGAATTTCCTTATGAATCATCTTTGGGGGCAGTCCTCATGGATGCCTGAGGCCTTTTACCTTTCCATGGGGGATGTGGCTAAAGCATATTGTTAGGAACAGCCACGCATTTGGAAAGGGGTGTTGCATGACTCAGCCTCCAGGCTTGACTTTCCCTTTGGCATAAGGAATTGGGGGTAGTCATGTGATTTTATTTTACTTTACACTATAATACTGGCCAGAGATATCCACTATTTATATTTTGATATAGCTCCAACAATTATCAACTCATAGTAATGTTTTTTTTTTTTAACTCACTTCTCTTTCTCCCAACTCCTCAACAAAATTATTTTGAGGCAAATCCCAGACATCATATAATTCTATCATAAATATTTTTGCATTCATCTCTAAATTGAAGGATACTTTCAATAAATATAATACCAATATGAAGATCACTTAAAAATTAGTTCTCAATATTATCAAAAGATGATCATTATTCAAATTTCCCTAATCATGTATTTCTTTTTTTGTAAATTGTTTTTCTTATTCCTTCAACTATTGAGC
>RJWJ010039945.1:0-14217 GCA_004363605.1 Indri indri | reverse complement strand
AGAAGTGCAATACTTTGTACAGTAACTGAGTCCCTCCATGTATTTGATGGCCTCCACCTCTCTTCTAACCTTTATAAAGCCACAAGTGACTTCTGCTTGATTCATTACATTAAAGAAGGAAAAAACGTGTTTTACGTACCTTGTTGTGTAAGCATCTTCAAGACATGTTTTTAAAAACTGTCATTTCTGTTCTTTTTTTGTTTCTATTGATTTATTCCTATTTATTTCTATTGATTGGGTAGGAACAATGGATGTCAATGTATAATTTAGGTATGACATAGTCCATTTGGAATTCTCAATAACAGAAGCTGTGACATAGCAATGTTACGGCTCTTTTAGAATTTGTCTAGCAGGTTTTCTGGTCCTCCCTGAAGACCCCCCTCCCCCACACAATTTGAAAAAAAATTCAGATAAAAAAATTTTTTAAAAATGAAAAAGAAAAAAATAAGATAAAAATATGTAAAAAGAAAATGTGACATAATAATTTTCAGGTATGAAACAATTACATCTGAATTGTTTATTTTGGTTTGGTATTCAGGCATCTCCTACAGTTTCACTTTTTTCCATAAGAACTACCAGTTGTTTCCTTTCCCCATTGATTTCCAGATTGTGCCTCTGTAGGTGTGTGAGTCTACCCTGAGCTCTGTCTTCCTTGGTCTGTATCTTATTCCTAGTCACCTGAACTTTATTACTATTGCTGATGCAATGTGTGGCTGTCTCGTCAGATCTCACCCTGCCTGCCCCCACTCACCATATTTTTTCCCCAAGGTATCTTTTTTCTTCCATTGAATTTTAAAATAAGCTTATCAAGTTTTAGGAAAAACCCTTTTTGACTGGTTTCTGTTTCATTTCTTAATTGATTCAGGGAAAACTGACATTTGTTTGATACTCACTGCATCTTTCCCTCCATGAGTATGGAATATCTCAATATTAGTTTTAGGCTTTCTTTCATAGCAAAATGAATGTTTAAGAAAATGCCAGTACATGCCGGGCGCGGTGGCTCACGCCTGTAATCCCAGCACTCTGGGAGGCCGAGGCAGGCGGATCGTTCTGAGCTCAGGAGTTTGAGACCAGCCTGAGCAAGAGCGAGACCCCGTCTCTACCAAAAATAGAAAGAAATTAATTGGACAGCTAAAAATATATAGAAAAAAATTAGCCGGGCATGGTGGCGCATGCCTGTAGTCCCAGCTACTCGGGAGGCTGAGGCAGTAGGATTGCTCGAGTCCAGGAGTTTGAGGTTGCTGTGAGCTAGGCTGATGCCACGGCACTCGCCCCAGGCAAGAGAGTGAGACTCTGTCTCAAAAAAAAAAAAGAAAATGCCAGTACACACACCATATTCAAATCCTCAAACATTTATGGAAGGATTTCCAGTGTGAGAACCATGTTGGGGACTGATGGATTTTTAAAATGAGCAAGTGAGTCCTCTATTTCAAAAAGATTATGGTCTACTACAGGGAGGTGTGGTAGACATATATACAGTTTATTTAATATAAACTAGACTTTGGTAAGTACTACACTAAAGTTATACAAAAGATGCTACCAGAGAAGGAAGATTAATTTTGATCTGAGAGATCACTTGGGAGAAAGAGCTCTGTATAATACTAGTATTAGTAAGTTTATTTAATATAAGTCCCATATTTTATATAGTGATTGTAGAAAATACTTGTCAGTCTCTGTTTTCATATTTTGGTAACTAAATAAGAGTGGGATTTTTGGTTTATATTGATATGTAGTCATTATAAAAATATTAATGAGATATTTTACATTTTTGTACTAAGTCTTCAAGGTGTAAATTAATTAAAATTAAGTAAAATTTAAAAACTAGTTTTGCTATACATATGATAAAGAGCTAATAACCAGAATCTACAAAGAACTCAAGCAAAATAGCAAGAAAAAATCAAACAACCTCTTTAAAAAGTCAGCAGAAGACATGAACAGAAGCTTTTCAAATAAACATATTTGAAAAATACTCAGCATCTCTAATCATCAGGGAAATGCAAATCAAAATCACAATGAGATATCACCTAACTCAGTGAGAATGGCTTTCATCAAAAGTCCCAAAACAACAGATGCTGGCATGGATGCAGAGAGAAAGGAACACTTACACACTGTTGGTGGCACTGCAAACTAGTACAACCTCTGTGGAAAGTAGTAAGGAGATACCTCAAAGAACTAAAAGTAGACCTACCATTTAATCCAGCAATCCCACTATTGGGTATTTACCCAAAGGGAAAAAACACCATTTTATCAAAAAGACACTTGCAGTTGAATGTTTATTGCAGCACAATTCATAATTGCAAAGATGTGGAATCAACCCAGTGCCCATCAATACATGAGTGGATTAATAAAATGTGGTATATGTATACCATGGAGTACTGTTCAGCCATAAAAAAATGGTGAACTAATACCTTTTTTAACAACTTGGTTGGAACTGGAGACCATTCTCCTAAGTGAAATATCACAAGAATGAAAAAGCAAACACCACACGTTCTCACTATTAAATTGGGACTAATTGATCAACACTCACTCGTACATATGGAAGTAAAACTCAATGGAAATCAAGCAGGTGGCGGGGGAGAGGTGGAGATGGGTAAAATCACACCTAATGGGTACAATGCACCAATATCTGGGTAATGGTAACACTTATAACTTTGACTCAAACTGTACAAAAGCAATTCATGTAGTCAAAACATTAGTACCCCGGTAATATTCCAAAATAAAAAATAAAAATAAAAACCCAGTTTCTTAGTGACAGTAGGCATGTTTTAGGTGCTCAGTGGCCACATGTGACTAGTGTCTACTGTATTGGACAGTGCAGCTTTAGACAATCATTTATTGTACAAGTAATCTTCATATCTAAATGAGGGAGAACATTTAAAGTACAATAGTTTACATAGGTGTTCCTAGACTGGATTTTTGAATAACCTGTATTCCAATTGATTATATCTAAAACATTCTGATATTTTTGGATTAAAGAGAGTAAGATTCCATTTGTAAAAGAATTAGATGGTGGCCGGGCATGGTGGCTCATGCCTGTAATCCTAGCACTTTGGGAGACCAAGGTGGGAAGATTGTTTGAGGCCAGGAGTTTGAGACCAGCCTGAGCAAGAGCTAGACTTTGTCTCTACAAAAAATAGAAAAATTAACCGGGCATGGTGGCATGCACCTGTAGTCCTCAGGAGGCTGAGGCAGGAGGATCACTTGAGCCCAGGAGTTGGAGGTTGCAGTGAGCTATGATTGCACCACTGTGCTCCAGCCTGGGTGACAGAGCAAGACCTTGTCTCAAAAAAGAAAAGGGATTAGATGGAAACAATGACAAATGAGAAAAACCTCCTTTCAAGTAGAGTGTAAAGAATAGTTTTGCAATCATGAGCATTAGGAAGCACCAGTGAAATTTATGGATTGTCTGCCTCTTTCACTGGAGCAGAAATTAAAAATTGAGCTATATAAACTGATCTGCCTCTTCTTGAATCTTTTTTTGTTTTTCCTCTTATTACCTCAAAGGTCCCTTTTTGGGGTTGAAAAAGAATATTATTGTTGTTTTTAACTCCAAATGACCAAATTTTGCTAATATTCTGAAAAACCTGTATATTGCATTCCTGATAACTTCTGCTCATTCCTCTGTATATGTATGGTAAGGGTGTGTACATGCGTGTGAGTGTGCTTGCCTGCTGGGTACCCTGTACACACCATATAAGATACTTTAAATCTTGTGCCTGGTATAGGATTTTTCTCCTTTTGTGAAATACATGTCTTCTGATGGAAGGAAAATCAATGGAATGTCAGAAATATTAACTGGGAGTGCATCAGCCACAATGAGAAATAATAGAACTACAGAATACCTTTCAAAATAGTCAGCTAGGACAGTGAGTACTTCTAAATACTTGCAGGAAATTGAACCTTCACTTCCAAAGTGATATGAGAATTAACTTCTCATTCTGTGAAACTTGAAATGCAAAGCCAAAAATCTAGAAGTGCCTGGAAAAGAGAGAAAAGATTTACAGGGAGCCTTCAGATGAAGGATAACATCACGATGATATAATTTTGAATTTCAAAAGCCCTGTTTGTTTTCTTTCTTCATGGGAAGAGCAGAAAACAAGAGGCTTAGAATACAGAAATCATCTTCGTGAGATTATTAGGAAGGGTGGATGTTCATTAAGCTGTTTGGGAGAAGCAGGGAAAGGTTGGGCAGGGAGTGGTCACAAGTCACATTCATATGAGTTAAACGTTTTGGGAGGGGCGTACAACCGTGGAGTTTCCAGATGCATTGAGGTTCTTCCCCATTCAGATTCTCAGTAGAGCAGCACAGACTTGTATGTAGCCAAGAGACAGTTATTGTTTACTGGGTGCAGTTATCCCTGTTCTACAGCTGAGGAAACTGAGGCCTGTGAAGATTAAATAAATCATCCAAGCATATACACGTAGTAAATGAGCTTTGGAGTCAGAAACACCTGGAATTTGGGCTCCAATTTTGCCTTTAATTAGCTGAGTACTCTTGGTCAAACCACTTAATCTACTCAGACTCCCTGGTTGCTACTCAGTAAAATGGGAAAATAATAGCGCCTTCCATTATAGAGATGGCAGGGAACGGGTTTGGCAGTAACTCAGAGTTCATGTATTTAAAGGGCCTGGTGCAGATGAAGTGGGCCAAATAAACAGCTGTCATTGACTAGCTCTGTGTGGAGTACCATAGTGATGATATAGGAGGACATAGAAGAAATGGAGAAAGATTTTTCTCCTACTCTTCAGTAGCAAAATATTTTGGACTTCTGTTGACAATTTGCCCTGAACATTTGGGGTGTGGGGAGGAGCGAGAAATATTAACATTTGTGATACTTTGCACTAGGCACTTTGTTAGGCTCTGTAGCAGTCGGTGTTAGGTTTGACTACATCTAACAGAAAAACCCTACTTTGTCAAATGAGTTAAGATAATAGGCTCCCAGCTAGCATTTTCACATAGAACATCTGATTTTCAGCAACAGGTGACTGACCTTAATTGGGAAATAACTGTACTACAATTTATTTATCCATGCTGTTAGTGATGACAATTGGGTGGTTTCCAGATGGGGACTGTCATCACTATGAACATTATTGTGCATGTGTCCTGGTTGACATGTGTCCTCTAGGATGTATCCTAGGAGTGGAGTGGCTCGACATGAGAGTTCCTGGTATTCCAGAGCATTGCCAATACTAAGTATCATAATACTTTAAAATTTTTGTCAATCTGCTAGGGTTGGCCTGGTGTGATGGCTCACGCCTGTAATCTCAGTACTTTGGGAGGCCGAGGTGGGTGGATGGCTTGATGCCAAGAGTTCGAGACCAGCCTAGGCCATATAGTAAGACCCTATCTCTATAAATTATAAAAATGAAATTAGCCAAGTGTGGTGGCACGCACCTGTAATCCTAGCTAGTCAGGAGGCTGATGCAGGAGGATCGCTTGAACCCAGGAGTTGGAGATTACAGTGATCTGTCATCAGGCTACTGCACATACATCAGCCTCAGTGACAGAGCAACATCTTGTCTCTTTTTGGGGGGAACAGAGTCTTGCTCTGTTGCCCGGGCTAGAGTGTCATGGCAAAAGCCTAACTCACAGCAACCTCAAACTCCTGGGCTTAAGTGATCTTCCTCCCTCAGCCTCCGGCAAAGTAGCCGGGACTACAGGCAGGCACCACCACACCGGCTAATTTTTTCTGTTTTTAGTAGAGATAGGGGTCTTGCTCGTGCTCAGGTTGGTCTCGAACTGTTGACCTTAGGCAGTCCTCCTGCCTTGGCCTCCCAGAGTGCTAACACCCTGTCTCTTAAAGAAAAAGAGAAAGAAAGAGAAAATCTGATACAGTTATCCTGCTTTTTATTATTATAGTTTTTTATGACATTCCATAAACATTTCCTCATATGGTTCCTAACTATAATTTGCAATAGTTGTACTGTATGCTTTGTATGAATGTATTATAACTTGATCAGTCCTTTATTTTTCATAAACAATAAATAGGACTTCGATTTGTTTTAAACTTTTCCAAATGATAAAGTTGGAATCATTCTTTGTGTGTAAAACTTTTTCCTGTATTGTATTATTTCTTTAGTACAAATTCCTAGGAAGTAGCATTATTTGGTCAAAGTGTATAAGCAAAAAGAGCATGGTCTGTGTGGGAGCTAGTGCCTTGGGAACAAAGGGAATTGAAGGTTAGTATAAAGGGAGGAAGTTTGCCCTTCTCTCTTCTGCTCATTTGCAGACTCTGAGGTGGTAGGAACAGCATGGGCAGGGGCCGACGGAGAGGACATGGGCTGAGTCCAGAGCTGGGCCCAGAGCTTGGCCAGAGGCTCCTACTTTCTTCCTAGTTCTGTTCACAGAATTCGTGATGACGATATATGGCATTGAAATGCATCCTCCTCCTCAATAGAACACTTTCCAGGATAACAACGTAAATCCTTGAAGTCTTACTGGTAAGGAGAAAAAGATATCACATGAAGGCAGATTTTAGGATTTGTTTTGTGCAAACATTTACTGAACTCTTATTTTATAAGTGCTTTACATATATCACCTCCTTTAATCCTCCACAACAGTACGAGGTGGGTACTATTGTCGTTTTTGTCTTATGGATGCAAGCACCAAGGCTTTCTTGCTAGTAAGGAGCGGCGCCAAGACTTGAATCCAGGCAGTCTGTCTCTAGTATACCAACCGCCTGCCTGTAACAGCACAAGATCATTTATAGTTGAATGTTTGTGTGAGTGATATAAGCAGGAGATAGTGTCAGAATCGGAGAAGGGAGAGAGATGAGTGTGGACTGGAGTAGACGAGGAAGGCCTCGGCAAGCAGCATCCTCTTTTTCAAAGGACTGTGACTTGGACTGTTGAAAACAACATCACATCAGATTTTTCTGGCAGTTTCATTTCCCACCATCCTTATCTTGCAAAGTGAGTTGATAAAATGCAAAGTGAATTCACGGACAATATGTTCCTGGACTGTGGCTAGCTCATCCTTCAGATCCAGTATGTGCTTAATGAAAAAGAATTCTCCTGGGCTGGCCGTGCACAGAATGGAGTCAGCTAGAGATCCCCAGAGAGCTGCTTTCTCTGTGGCTGCATGAAGTAGGAACCCACAGCATCGCATCTCTAGATTTAACTGAAAGGAACATTCTGTGCCTCGCGCAAAGTAAGGCATTTTTATCTACGTTTGTTTTCTAACATTGTTGTGGACTTCTGGGAAACTGCAATAGCCGATAGCCAAGAGTCATGCTCAGTAATCAGACAGTGCAGTTCTTTCCTTCTAAGTGGTAGGGTCAAGAGGTTAGAAATAACAAAGCACTTATAATCTGTGTGTCATGATATAAAACAAAGACTCAAGCCAGTATGGGAATCCCAAAACAGAGCAAAGCACGTGGATTTACAGAATTCTACTCAACCTTACAAAGTAAATTTTTACTAAAAAACTCAGTATGTAATGAGTCATTTTGAACTCAACCAAATCTATGAACTTTAATATATTCTTCGAACCAAAATAGGAGTCAATCATCAATCATTTATTAAACAAAAGCCTCATAGAATTACTGCCTTGTGCCAGGTACTGTGCTCAGCACTGGTGGGCCAAGGATAATAGACACTGTGCTTGGCCCTCAACTTGTTCGTAGTTGACTTGAGGTTGAGACACAGTGAACACAGTGGCCAGGTACTGACATTCATGGTCACATTAATGAGCACCACCCGCCATCTTTCCTTTGCCCTCAGTTTCTACAGCTGGTCCACGTCTCTGGTGCAAACAGGGCCCAGAATCTGGGAAGAACGCTGTTCTGGAGACAACTTCTCCGGAGAAAAAGTCCCTATATCAACCATTCCCACTTGCTGTGTCGTTCCCCTCCCTCCAAAAACCCCAAGTTTTTCTGGTAAAAATGACTACATTTGCACCTGAATTTAAAATGCATTCTTAATAAACTTTTTATTTAAAGATAATTGTAGATTCACATGCAGTTGTAAAGAATAATGCAGAAAGATGCTGTGCACTGTTTACCTAATTTCCCCAAATGGTAATATCTTGCAAAACTTTAGTACAGATACCATATTAACATTGGTGCCATCCACCAATCTTACTCAGATTGCTCCAATTCTACCTGTACTTATTTGTGTGTGTACATGTGCGTATTTAGTTCTCTGCAATTTATCCCTTGTGTAGCTTCTATCCACTACCACTGTCAAGACACAGAACAGTTCCATCCCTGCACGATCCCTGGGGTTGCCCTTTCATAACCACACACACCTCCCTCCTGCAACCACCCATCCCCAGTCCTAGCTTCTGGCGCCGCTCATCTCTTCTACATTTCTTTCCTTTTATCATCTCAAGAATCCCTACATAATTGGAATCATACTGTATGTAACCTTTGGGGATTGGCTTTTTTCAGTCAGCATAATTCCCTAGAGACTCATCCACGTTGATGCATAGCAATCATTTGTTCCTTTTTATTGACCCGTATTCCATGGTGTGGACGTACAACAGTTGCTTAACCATTCACATGCTGAAGGACATCTGGCCTGTTTCCAGGTGTTGGCTATTATGAATAAAGTCGCTATGAACATTCGTATATAGGTTTCTATATAAACATATGTTTTCTTTTTTCTGGGATAGATACTCAAGAGTGCAATTGGTGGGTCAGATGGTATTTTGCATGTTTTAGTTATATAAAAAACTGCCAAACTGCTTTCCAGACAGGCTGAACCATTTTACATTCCCACCAGCAATGTATGAATTATCTAGTTTCTTCACATCCTTGCCAGCATTAAGTGTTATAATTCTCTTTTATTGTAGCCATTCTGACAGGTATGTAGTGACATCTCATTGTAGTTTTTAATTTGCATTTCCCCAGTGACTAATGGCATCAAACATCTTTTCATGTGTTTATTTGCCATCCATATAGCCTCTTCTATGAATTGTCTTTTGCCCATTTTTAAATTGGATTGTTTTTTTTATTATCGAGCTTTGAAAATTCTTTATACTTTCCAGGTACTCACCGTTTGTTGGATATGTGGTTTTAAAAATATTTTCTTCCCATCTGTAGCTTCATCTTCTTAACAGGGCCTTTTGCAAAGCATAAGATTTTAATTTTGATGAGGTGAGATACATTTTTGTACTTCTTAACGTAGCCTTACATCTACAAGGAAGGCAAATGTTGGAGACCATCTCCCAGAACACTTGGAGGCTGCCCATGGAATCCTCTTTAATAATCGTTGCTCCTGTGAAATCAGTAGTATGAAATTGTTACATTTGCTTTAAAAAAGGAGTATTAGAAGGGAAGTTCACTAGCCTACAGAGTTTCGGCTGAGTCTTTCTACTTTCCTATTTTTTTAATCAAAATCTTGCCAAGTGGAAGTTTTGGGCTTCTGTGCCAAATAATTGCTAATGCTAAATAAATTGCAGTAATTATTTCCTTTCCGTCATACAGAATATGCTATGTTAGAAATTAAATGGAAATATTAAGAGTGGTCATTTCCAATTGGCTATAAACCAGGTGGTTAAAATTTGCAACAGGCCAGGAAGCTTCTGATCCTATATATATAAAATCAACATGCATTCTCCTCAAGCTAGTAGAATAAATTTTTAACATCTGATTTAGTCTTCCTTTTGCTGTCTCCTTAAATGCTTAGGGGGGAAAAAAAGCTCGTTATACTTTTTGTCTTATAAGTCTTTCCCCCAAAGGGAACACTTCCTGTACTATTAAATCAAACTGGAATATGAAAAGAAATACATTCCCTTTACTTTATAAGAGGTTTGCATTTTCTTCTTCAAAATCTGACTTTCCTTATGTCTCCTTCTTTCTCCCTGCTGTGATGCCATAGTAGGACTGAAACACCTAAGGCTGTGAGGTTCATAAGGTGACAGCTTCATTTTTTGTCCTACCACTGGTACGCCAAGTCATAACTATGTTGGCATCTATAGCAAGGTTTTTGGGGGTGTCTGCCTCTTGTCTAGATGGGATGTCCCTTCAGGATGTCCCACTCATTTTGATATTCTCAGCACCAAGAACAGAGCCTGTCACACCAAAGGTGCTCAAAAAAATGTAGAAGTCACAAACTTCAGTAACTACTCAGTATTTGAAAATTGGTACCATTCAAAATCCAGCAAATTTTCATCCTTTGATATTCTCCATTCCAACCATGCGAAGGCAAAAGCTATCTTTTGCTTATGTCTTAGTCATTATTTAAAACCCCAATGCCTAGAAAATAAGTAGACATTTAATAAATGTCAAATTCATTCGTTCATTTACTCAGTAAGAATATATTGAATGTTACTGTGTGAAGAACTGTCAGGAATATGCACGCTTACCTAGAAGGCATAGTCCTTTCCTTCTGGTACCCTATAATCTAGTGCGTATGGGGGGATAGGGAGCATAGAAATTATCACATGAAATATTTAAAACATAAGATATTGTAACTTTTGTATTGAAATGAATAGTACAGACTATACTTAGTTTAACAGTTCACAGGTCTCTGGCGTGGACTGACCAAAGAAGGCTCTACTCTAGCAAGTGGCCTGAGAAAACTCTGTGCCCCCACCAAAACACTCTGTTCACTATTGATGCTGTTGAAAGTTCTTTTTTTTTTCCGCCCCACCCCCACCCCTCCCCAAAGTTCTTGCCTTCTCTTGAAATGCTGCCCTTCTCTTTGTCTTCTTCTATTCCTACCCAGCACTGAATGTTTCATTGGTCAGGATTCTTTGGGTCACAGGAGTCAGAAACCCATCTCTAAATGGCTTAAGCGAAAAAAGGCACCCATGGCTTCCTACCACTGACACGGGGGTCTAGGCATGGCTGGTGTGCTGGATCAACCAGGATGGTAGCCGGCAATTTCTTCCATCCCTGTATGGGCACACCATGCCTTCCATCAAGAGGTGGACACCATTTCTCCTCCCCTTGAGCCTAGGTTGGACTTTTGACTCATTCTGGCCAATAGAATGTGATGGAAGCAATACTCTGCCATTTCTAGGCTAGGTCTTAGGAGATTAGGCAACTTTGGATTTTACCCTCTTGGAAGCCAGTCCAACTACCCTGATGGAGAGAGAGGACCCCTGGAAGACTTGAAACAATAAAATTAAAAAATATTTTATTTTTAAAAATATAAACATACAAAAATATAGACAGAAGCCTGGCCCGTCCCCATCGTTCTAACTACCCCAATTCCTATAGATGCTGACATGTTATTTGTGGAAAAACCAACTCAAACTTTGTTTTTCCTCTGTTCTCACGCCACAACTACAACCAACACAGAAGACTTCTGCAACCAAATGTATGGGGATTTTTCCCTACCAAAAAGCAAGCAATCGTTTTTGCTGCAGACACCAGCTGGGTGTCCTCCAATTCAATTATGACATTATCTACATGGAGATAGCATTAGATCCCAAAAGTTCAGGGCTCAGTACTGAAGACTGCCCCCTGCCCTTTTGGATATCAGTTGGATGTCCAGGCCTCCAGAACTTCTGACCAGTTTCAAGTTGGGGTTCCCACGACTTTCTCTTTGGGTTTGATTAATTTGCTAGAGCAGCTCACAGAACTCAGGAAAACACATTTAGCAGTTTATTATAAAGGATATTAGAAATGACACAGAGGAAGAAATGCACAGAGTGAGGTATGAGGGAATGGGCGTGGAGCTTCCATGCCCTCCCTGGGTACACAAGCCTCTAGGAACCTCCATGTGTTCAGCTATCCAGAAGCTCTCTGTCCCTGTCCTCTCGGGACTTTTATGGAGACTTCATTGGATAGGCATGATTGAAGCATGGATGACTATGTCGAAATTTGACTGGACAAAAAGGGTGTGATCTAGTACTAACAGACTGAGTGGAGAAACCCAGCAAGGCCTATCTGTTCAGATTCTTCTTGACCTCTCTGTGCAGCATTCCTTCCTCCAGGGTATGGAGGGACCCCTTCTGAAATGAGGATCTTGTGACCTTCAATCAGACAAGGTAGGTCAGAGAATTTCTTTATGGCCAGCTCTAAGACAAAAAGGCAGGGGAAAGATTCTTGGGGAGAGAAAGGAGTAGGTGCAAGGGCAGGAGAACATTTCTGAGGGCTGCTTCTGAGGCCTACGGGACCTCAACATTGTAACAAAAGGCTGTAACAAGGTTTATGGGAGTTATGAGCCAGGAACCATGGACAAAAACCTGTACACAGATACACATATCATAATATCACACATGGAAATGAAACCATCTTGGATACCCCAGTCCTACCCAGTGCCACGCGGAACAGAGAAAAGCCATCTCCCTTGGAGGCCCGCCCACATTGCAGAATCACGAGCACATGAATGGTAGTTGTTGTTGTAAGCCAGAACATTTTAAGGTGGTTTATTGTGCAGCAGCAAATAATGAAAAAAGCCTAGACCTAGTGGTCTAACAATTTAGTAACAAGTCTTTCTCTATTTCATCACTCTGCTTTCCCAGGGAGACTTTGTATGGTGGCAAGGATGTCCACCACAGCAGTAGGCTTACATCGTACCAGCTTAGCAATGCCCACTGAAAGGGCATAGCTGTTTCCCAGCAGTTCCAGCAAAAGTCTCAGGGGTGCTTTTGATTGGCTCTTATTTGGTCATGTGCCTATCCCTGCACAAGTCAGTGACTCTGATTGGCCGACGCTGGATCACACACCATTCCCTAGATCCAGGGTAGGGAGTAGTCTGCCTCATCTAAACCATTTGGATTAAGAGTAAGGGCAGGATAGATCCGAAAAGAAAATACAGATGCTGGGCAGGCAAAAACAACAAATATGCACCACAAAGGTTAAGTGTAATCCTACTTCTTTTGATAAACCTTTTCTCATCATTCCAAACTTTAAACTATTACAGCTCAAATTACCTATTTCGCTTCTCTGGTGTTTGGCGTATGCTGCCTTGTTGTGCTCCTTCCCTGCGCTTTGCAAGTAAATTCTTATTTCATACCTTAGGTGTGAACCTTTGTATTCCACATTGTTCTGACTGCCTTTGCCACTTTAACAGTATTATATTTTTCATTACTTTTTGCAGAGAGAGGCTTTTGGAGGTAGCAGAGACACAGAATTCTTAATACTGACAGGAAAAATTTGCACATATTCTCTCATTGTCTCTCTCTCTCGGCTGACAAAACTGTAGGCATTGGCTAAAGGAAAGGACATGGTCTATTTTCCCCTTGGGTTCTACTTCCCAAAAGGAGAGCCAGATGGTGATCAGCACTGCTTGTTTTCTTTCCTTTCTGGGGAGCTTGCTCTTGTGCTATTTCATTTGTATATTTTAAAAAATTATTTTGTATGAGTGCAGAGCAGCTTTTGGGCAACTAACTTATGAAATAAATCTAAATGATCTAAGAAAATACATCCTCTGTTGATTTAAGGGAGCCTAATAAAGTTTTAATTCATCCTTCTCATTGAGGGTCAGCATTCCAGGATGGAATTCTTCTAAGGAACATGAAGATAATAACAGAAATGGAAAGGAGATACCTATTGGCACACCGACCACAGCCCAACCCTGTTTCGTCAGGGACCTCAGGTCCAGACTCTCTAAATGTATTCACACACACACCCTCCTGAGGAAAATACTTGCTGTAGCCCTAAGTAGCTGGAAAAAAACAACTGGATACCAGGCAGATGAGGGGGAAAACCCAGAGATTTTCAGAATGGATCTTTGAAAGATTAAGTTGACATAATGACTTAATAATAACAGATTATGTTGCATTTATATTAAGCTTTATATTTGCAAAAGTGCTATTGTAGTGATTTATTTGAGACGGTACCCCCACTGGTGACTTGAATTCCAGGATAAAGATAATATCATAACATCTGTCCCTTGAGTCTTTGTTGCCTTTCAAAGTTTCAATTATTCCGAAATATTGTATGTATACGTGTATGAGTGAATGTGTATCCAGTGTACCAACAGTTATTCATTAAAGAACATGACATATTTCTGATCTTGGGCTCCTCTCCTACTGAATCCTTCCTCATCTCCCCACCAGACATACTTTCCAGAAATTTGTGTTTATTGCGCTTTTGCTCTTCTTAATGGTTTTGCTGTATGTCTTTGTTTTCCTAAAAAAAATGAGTTGTTTCTTTGAATGTTTAAACTTTACATGAATCTTACTGCAAGTATTTTTCTAAGGCGTGCTGCTTTTGTTTCTCAGTTTTGTTTTTGAAATTCATCCATATTATTTTTTTAGCTCGAGTTCAGTCTGTGGCTTATCTTTTCATTTTATTATTTTCTTCATGAGCAGAAGTT
>RJWJ010039944.1:0-14226 GCA_004363605.1 Indri indri | reverse complement strand
AGAGCAGTTAAGAGTGTCGGTGCTAGAGCTAGACTGTCTGGGTCTCTAAGCCGGGCGAGTTATTCAACTGTTCACAACATCCTCATCTTTAAAAGGGAATAATAATTGGACATAACTTACAGGGTATCAAAACTATAAATTAGTTAACACATGCAAAGTATTTAGTCCTTGGCACAAATTAAACTTAAGCAATGCAAATTGACAGGAAAGACAGAACTACTAATTTAGGAATCACGAAAGTTTCTGAAGTGTCAGTAATTCATAAGCTAGAATTTGATATATATAATTTCATTAACACTTCATAGATCAGTGAGCTATTGTGATACCTCAATATGGATTTTATAATAGCTTTTCAGAAATAATTATTATATGAGATGTTACCAATATTGAAAAACTCTTGTCTAATAATGTTATCAGAAAAATTATTCTCATTTCACCAATTTATATAATTTTTAAAACATTATTTTATAAAAATATAGAACAAAATAACTTTTGCATGTTTTTTCTAGCTTGTGAGGTTTAGCCTATAAAATACTTATTTTTAGAAAACCTTCGTGAGAACATAACTTTGGGCAAAAATTTAGATTCTGTAGTAATCAACTGTTTTAATAACAAATCACTTTGCTTCCAACGTCTAGGGTTGAATAAAATATTTGTCACTCTTTTATGAAACAAAATGAAATATGTTTTTTTTTTTTCACATAAGCACTCATCCATCACTTCTTGTACATTCTGATAACAACCTTCAAGGAAGAGCAGCCTTTCTCTTAAGAGAAAGACTAAAAGAAATTATAATAAATAAGGTTTTATTCTATGTCAAGATTGGTCATAACTTAAAATTCAAGCATTTAACCCCTCTGTCTTCATGTCTATATTTGGATATTTATATTTTCTAGTTAAAAGTAAACCTAAATCAAAATTTTGAAAATTGAGAATAAGCAAGCATTTATTTCCAAAATTTCTTCTCCAAAGTATCCCTTTGATTCTTCTTTATATACTCTGTACTTTACTAGTTGCTCAAGCTTTTCTGATTAACCAAACATTAGTAATTTTTGCGTCATTAACTTTTTATACAGCCTTTGGAAAGTAAAAATAATTGTCCACTATCATGAAAAACAGAATTTTTTAAATTTAACTTCTTCCATACTTACTCATCCCATCAGTTAAAAAGCCAATATAAAATTTCATAGTGGTAATATAAGGTTTTACTCTATAATTATTTATATCTTTGTGTTTGTTAAAGTATTCATAATTTAAATTTTTTAAACTTTCGAGGAAAAGCCAATTAGTACTATTTTTACATTCTTGAAATTTGCTGAGAGTAGATGATAATTATTCTCATCACAAAAAAAGTAACTATATGAGGCGATGGATACGTTAATTAGTTTGATTGTGGTAATCATTTTACAACATACACCTACCACATATCAAAACATCATGTTATACACCATAAATATATATAAATATAAATATATATTTTGTCAGCTATACTTGAATAAAGATGGAGCAAATATATTTGTTAGGAAAAAAAGAGAAATTCTTAAACCGTATTTATCTAGTTAAATGCACAGACTTAAACCTAAGGCATGAAACAATAAGAATTCTAGAAGAAAATGTTGGAAAAATTCGTATAGACATTGGCCTAGGCAAAGAATTTATGACGAAGACCCCAAAGACAATCACAGCAACAACAAAAATAAATAAATGGGAACTGGTCAAATTTAAAAGCTTCTGCGCAGGCAAAGAAACTATCACAAGAGCAAACAGACAACTTACAGAATGGGAGAAAATATTCACATGTTGCACATCTGATAAAGGGCTGATGACTAGAATTTATATAGAACTCAGAAAAATCAGCAGGAAAAAACCAAACAACCCTATCAAAAAGTGGGCAAAGGACATGAACAGAAACTTTTCAAAAGAAGATAGACTAATGGCCAACAAACATATGAAAAAATGCTCAACATCTCTAATCATCAGGGAAATGCAAATCAAAACCACAATGAGATATCACTTATCTCCAGTGAGAATGGTCTTTAACAAAAAGTCCCAAAACGATAAGAGATGGCATGGATGGGGAGAGATAGGAACATTCATATACTGCTGGGAGGGACTGCAAACTAGTGCAACCTCTGTGCAAAGCAATATGGAGACACCTCAAAGAGCTAAAAGTAGAACTACCATTTGATCCAGCAATCCCATTATTGGGCAACTACCCAAAGGAAAAAAAGACATTCTATAAAAAAGACATCTGCACTAGAATGTTTATAGCAGCACAATTCACAATTGCAAAGATGTGGAAACAGCCCAAGCGCCCATCAATACGAGTGGATTATTGAAATGTGCTATATGTATACCACGGAGTTCTACTCAGCCACAAAAAACAATGGTGATCTAGCACCTCTTGTATTCTCCTGGTTAGAGCTGGAACCCATTCTACTAAGTGAAGTATCCCAAGAATGGAAAACAAGCACCACATGTACTCACCATCAAATTGGTATTAACTGATCAACACTTAAGTGCACAAATAGTAGTAACATTCATCGGGTGTCGTGCAGGTGGTGGGGGAGGAGGGAATGAGTATATACACATCTAATGGGTATGGTGCGCACCATCTGGGGGATGGACACGCTTGAAGCTCTGACTCGGGTGGGCAAAGGCAATATACATAACCTAAACATTTGTACTCCCGTAATACGCTGAAATAAAAAAAAATTTAAAAAAGATTTCGATTAGATATTTTTCTTTAGCATATATCATTATTATTAATTTTAGTTAATGTTTGGTAACTAAGCATTAAAATGGTTAGAAAGGGAAATAACTTGATGACAACTTAAAAATCCATATCGATGATAGATTTTTCTTTTAGTGTTTTACTTCGTACCAGGGCATGTAAAACCTTGGTATTCACTGCATACCACCTTCCCAGCCTTCTACAGAACCCTCCATGAGATTCTATCACATTTAATATGGAGCTTGAGTCATTGTCCCAACAGTCAAACACGCTTTTGAAATATAAGCTGTATATTATACATTGGCAGTAGATGTTTCTGTATTTTTCTAAAAGTAATACAGTTGTAATTTCTTTACAGTGATTGTGAAAGATGCAAATTTATGAGTTGGTGTAGAATTAATGACAGGCTATTTTAATGTGCACTTCGTAACCAAAGATTTCAAAAGACTGGAAGATTGTCAGATATAAAAGGAAATTAATAAATTGATTTCCAAATACATTCAAATTAACAATAAATAGAAAATTTTCCTTTAAAACCTTTTAAATATCTGTGTATAACTGGATAAAAAATATCAAACACAAAGGAGAGATTACTTTTCATATCAATATTAGAGATTAAAAACATGATTTGAATTCTAAAACAGCATGCTAATTTATCTGTATAAAATGTGAAGTGGACAGGTTTGATTAGTGAAATGATTAGTTAATTCCTTTAAATCTTCAGTTCTTTCTCACAAACATGTTAAAATCTAAAGAAGTCTGGAGACAATAAGCTGGAAATGTTTGAGGAGTGACAATTTCAATGTGAATAAGGGTCTATCATTTAACAACAAAATAGATAACAGTAAGAAATAGAACTAAAATGCTAGGATGAGATACCTTAAAAATATACCATAGAGATATGTATATATGTGGACAAATACACCTATGAAAATAATATGCCTATATTTTTACAAAAGTAATTAAGGTTGTATAAAATACATGCCAAATTGTGAAAGTTTGAGAGAAAGTATTAGACTACATTTTATTTATTTATTTACTTTTTTATTTCAGCATATTATGGGGGTACAAATATTTAGGTTACATATATAGCCTTTGTCCCACCCGAGTCAGAACTCCAAGTGTGTCCATCCCTCAGATAGTGTGCACCACATCCATTAGGTATGAATATACCCATACCCTCCTCCCCCCTCCCACCTGTCGACACCCAATGAATGTTACTACTATATGTTCACACAAGTGTTGATCAATTGATACCAATTTGATGGTGAGTACATGCGGTGCTTGTTTTTCCATTCTTGTGATACTTCGCTTAGTAGAATGGGCTTCAGCTGTAACCAGGAGAATACAAGAGGTGCTAGATCACCATTGTTTTTGTGGCTGAGTAGAATTCCGTGGTATACATATAGCACATTTCAATAATCCACTCATGTATTGATGGGCGCTTGGGCTGTTTCCACATCTTTGCAATTGTGAATTGTGCTGCTATAAACATTCTAGTGCAGATGCCTTTTTTATAGAATGTCTTTTTTTCCTTTGGGTCGGCGCCCAGTAATGGGATTGCTGGATCAAATGGTAGTTCTACTTTTAGCTCTTTGAGGTATCTCCATATTACTTTCCATAGAGATTGTATTAGTTTGCAGTCCCTCCCAGCAGTGTATGAGTGTTCCTATCGCTCTGCATCCACGCCAACATTTATTGTTTTGGGACTTTTTGATAAAAGCCGTTTTCACTGGAGATAAGTGATATCTCATTGTGGTTTTGATTTGCATTTCCCTGATGATTAGAGATGTTGAGCATTTTTTCATATGTTTGTTGGCCGTTAGTCTGTCTTCTTTTGAAAAGTTTCTGTTCATGTCCTTTGCCCAGTTTTTAATGGGGTTGTTTGATTTTTTCTTGCTAATTTTTCTGAGTTCTATATAAATTCTAGTCATCAGCCCTTTATCGGATGTGTAACGTGAATATTTTCTCCCATTCCATCTGTTTGCTCTTGTGATAGTTTCCTTGGCTGTGCAGAAGCTTTTTAATTTGACCAGTTCCCATTTATTTACTGTTGTTGTTGCTGTGATTGCCTTTGGAGTCTTCTTCATAAATTCTTTCCCTAGACTACATTTTAAAATAGTCTACAAACAATGAAAAAAGTAAAAATTATTCTACACTATTTTCTTCCAAAATATTTGCACATTAAAACAGGAAAGTTTCATTATTTTCACAGGTAAACTAAAAAGAACAAAAACATAAAATAGAACTGAACTTGAGACATGAGTGTTTATACATGCATTAAATATGCATAATCATATAATCATATACATAAAATATAATATATATACTAAATTAGCCAATACACACCAATGAAATGACAGCTCCAAAATAAATAAATAAATAAATAAATAAATAAATAAATAAATAAATAAATCTTGCATAATAAGAACTGCAACCTAATTCCCAAATTGTGGGTAAATAGCAACAGCCTGTGGTCACTTCCGATGCTGAGGTTTTCTTAGTTATTTACTTACTTTGCGTATGAAATATATTTACTTTCAGCATTCACTCTAGGTATTAAAGTACTGATGTATTCATTTATAATAAAGGACTATTTGTATAAAATTGATGAAATACCCATATTTTCAGACTTTCTTCACCTCCAGACTAATTGTTGCAAAGCTCTATATGTAATGCTGGCTTCAAGAACACCCAGAGTTTCCTGCAGTTAGGAATGCAATTGCTCATCTTTTAGTGGAGTGAACTTTTAGGAACACAAACACCTGGTGGTTAATTTTGCTTGTTTTCCCTGTTTTCTGAAATAGTTCTAGGTGAATGGAAATATTCCTCAAATATTTAATGGTTTGGCACCTGTTTCGCCCAATAGCCCCTTCCTCCCTTTTGGCAGCCCTGTTCTCAGAGCAGTGAAGTTCAAATCTGGGCTGCCTACGTACCAAATAATTTTGTGTAAAATTCGGTGGCCCTGAGATACAGCTCCCAAGCTGACATATTAAATAAAAGATGGAAGAAGTTGATAAACCTCTAGGTTTTTGAAGTGCCAGTGCCTTGGAATGTTATAATTCTGCTATGATGGGATCACTGCTGATCCTACAAAACTAGAATATGCAGACTTTTAGTGGCTAGTTACAGGATTCATTCCACAATGCAGCGTGGTTATAATTTCTTCTCAAAACTGAGTTTTTACATCAGCTACATAATAGCTTATATTTAGCACTTTACAAGTTTGAAATTTTTTTTATTATTTCATTTAAGCTTTAGAGTAATCTTATCCCCATTTAAGATAGTGTTGAGAAATTAAAATTCAAGGACAGCATTCTCTATGTAGTAATGAGGCTTTACTTCATAAAATTTCCTTAACCATTGTTAGCATAATCCCCAAATGTAGCACAATGAGCCGCAGAAATCTATAAAGTGTGAGCAGGTATAAGGATGACATTTACCTCTGCCCTTTAAAAGCCAGTGTGACTACACTGGCAAAGCTGTCTTTGCACTAGCTGCTTCTTACATATGGCCCAGAGCACGCTTCCGGCATCAGTGTCTTTGGGAGAGGTGTGAAAAAAGACTTCTCTCCGAGTCCAGGAGAGTGGGCTGTTCGAATCCTCCTGGAGACAAAAGAAAGAATTGGTTCCAGTGCCTTTTTCAATCCTAACAGCTTTCAGATGACACATTGGGAGTCATTTATACAGACTTGAATATACCCAAAAGTGTTCCTCGCCAAGTCTTCCCACAGTCTACATGAGCCAATGCAGATCACTTTATTTTAAAAGGTTACATCTTATATAAAACCCACACAACTAGCTGTCTTAGATTTTCTCTACCCCTATTGAACTTCTGTGGGATTTCCTCTATATTTTCCATATTTAACTATAGGCTAACTGGTTTATTGTCACCCATAAAGCAATGTTCATTTTAGTAACCCACCTTCCAAAGGTACCAGCAATTGGAAGTCTTGCTCAGTTCATCAATAAAACCTACTGCTTAGTAGTCACCACCGCTGCCAGTTGACAAGCTAACTATAAATTCAAAAGGCAACACTCTTGGGAGTCTATTTTTCTTTTGACTAGTAAATCAAACCAATATACTGTGCAATTTACACCCAAAACTGTTTCTTTTTTATACTGATATAGAAAACTCTTGGAGTCATCGTTGAATCTCTCCCTTTACCAGTGGGTCAACTGGATTTAACCCCCTGCTACAGGTGGATGCTTCAGCAGAATATGTTTTCTTAATAGTTCATCTGAGCGACTAGAAAGTGTGCCTTATACGTTTTTAAAGGTAAGGACTCCTTCCATTCAGTATGTCCTAGCACCAAAAGACACAATAAACCCTGCAGTGATATATTGGAGAGAGGAGACTTACTACTAGCTATATCTAGACTCAATGTCTTACTTCCATGAAAACCCTTGGAGAGCCCTGTTGTCTCCTTTTTACAAGATGACAAATAAGGTTTTATTCCAAATAATTTCTTACTATAGCTACTATTTTAATTTGCATGATGCCTTTATTCTGTTGTGTATAAAAAATGTCTTACTTCATATTTTTTTGTTCATCTTTACAACTAGCCATTAAGTAGATAGTTTTAAATGAGATTTACATGGATAGTATTTTAGAGATAAGAAATTATCATACTACATCCCTGACCCATTTCATGAACAAATTTTAGTGACATAGCAACAGAGGGAGACACAGATGAAACATTCACAAATAGTCATTTGGTCACCCATTATCTTAAGCTTCTTTTATTTTTCTCTTCCTTCTTCTTTGATTAAGCCTATATAATTTTCATTAATATAAATTCCTTGGTTCAAATAATTCCAGGTTCAATTACTGTTGTGTAATTTCAGGCTCAGCTTGCTGAATGACCTGCAATCCCACGCTTCATATGTACAGAGTTAAAGTGTAATTCCTTCATCTCGAGAACAAATAGCAAAACTAGGTCTTTATATGTATAAATATTTTAAAGTCATTAAAGAAAATTATATACACATATCTATTCATAATTTTATTTATAAATTAAGAGTATAAATTTCTATTGTAAAGAAAATAAATTTTATAAGGAATATAAATCAAATGTTATTTATAAATTAAAAGAAGTTCATATACATATATGCATGTGCATATTTTTCCTAGATTTTTTAAATGCACATTTAGTGAAATATGTATACATACTCAATTTTTAGATTTCATGTTTGAGTCTGCTACTAAGTGCAATGAGCAATTTTTTCAAATCGGTTTTCATATTATTTATTTGCTGCAAATGAAAACAACATGAAATTACACTTTAATAGTGGATTGCCAATGCAATTATAAGTTATTTTCCCCAACCATCTCTATTTTTGGTAGATGATTAGTGCCCCGTGGGATCCAGAGACTTCTCTGATCGAGAGCTGTTTGTTTTCTGCATGCTGCAATTATATATTACACATACACCAATGATGAGTAGCCTCATGTGTTGGGATAAATATGTTATTATAAGTTCAAATGCTTAGATACTTTTTCTATGTTTATTTCAGCTGAGCAAAACATAGTAGTTTGAGTTCACAGGGGGCTTACATAAACCTTTTGGGGGAGAATTTCAGCTCACAGGGGTTTGTAAGCAGATGGCATATGCAAGCAATCACACTTCTCCATGGTGGGAGGAATGGCATTCTCAGGGTAACAAAATAAGAGAGGGAGGTGCCATGACAAGTCTGTTCTCAGTCTCCACCTGGGCTTTCCCCGCAAGGCAGAGACACTAAGTATAAGTTTGAAGGATAATATGGAATCAGAACACAGTGAAGTGCTTCTCTCAACACCTCCAGGCTGGCCTGCCCCCATCCTCCCTCTGGGATTCTTGGAACCAAGTTCAACCATCCCACTGGTAAGAACTGAGGTAAGATTTTGCAAGAATTTGATGGGATTATGTGCAGGAATGCTAGAACCCTGAACTACCAATTACTTATTGTCCTCACAGTGTGCCACCTGTGGAAAGGCAAGAAATAATTTCAAAATGGGAATGAAAAGACCACTTTTATAATAGTTACATCAGCACTCAATTTTCCAACGATGGAGCTGTGGAAAATCTGTGTTGGAATATGTGTGAGAAGAGCCTTCTAACTTCCAGCCAGCTCCATCTATCCACCTGAATCTCAGCAGGACCATTCTGTCCAAAGCTGTGAGAATTCGAAGCAGTGACCAGTAAACTAAGGTGAAAAGAGGGAAGGAAAGAGGAATAATCCGGCCTCAAGGAAAGCCCTAAACCAATTTAGTGAATGTACAACATTGGGGCAATTAGGGAGTAGGGCATAGGGAAAGTAAAACAGGAGAGAGAAATGAGAAGGAAAGAGAGGAAAGAAAGTCAGGGGAGGGGGGAGGGGAGAAGATAAGGAAAAAAATAGGAAAGGATGCATGTTTCTTATCCTTCAATGCCCCACTCACTAGCAATGTGTCTCAACCAAAGTCCTACAATCTGACAGAGACCGTAGCAATACTTCTTCCCTGATAGAGGAAATGAGAAAAGAAATGGAAATAGAGTTGGTCGGAGAAAACAAGAATACATATTATAATCTTCTCCTTCCTGCCAAACCATTGGTTTTGTTTGTTTGTTCTGTTTTATTTCAGAATAATATGGGGGTACAAATGTTTTGATTACATGGATTATTTTTGTACAGCTTGAGTCAAAGTATAATTGTGTCCATCACCCAGGTAGTATACATTGCACTCATTAATTGCAATTTCACCCATCCCCTACTCCGCCTTCCCACAAGCTTGATTTCTGTTGAGTTTTACTTCCATATGTGCTCATGAGTGCTGATCGGTTAGTTCCAATTTAATAGTGCATACATATGGTGTATGTTTTTTCATTCTTGTGATACTTCACTTAGGAGAATGGTCTCCAATTCCATCCAGGTTGTTACAAAAGGTATTCATCATATTTTTGTAAGGTTGAATAATACTCCATGGTATACATGCACCACATTTTATTAATCCATTCATGAATCGATGGGTACTTGGGTTGATTCCACATCTTTGTGATTGTGAATTGTGCTGTAATAAACATTCTAGTGCAAGTGTCTTTTTTTATAAAATGATTTTTTTCTCCTTTGGGTAAATATCCACTGGTGGGATTGCTGGATCAAACGGTAGGCTTACTTTTAGTTCTTAAAGGAGTCTCCATACTGTTTTCCATAGAGGTTGTACTAATTTGCAGTTCTACCAACAGTGTATAAGTATTCCTTTCTCTCCGCATCCATGCCAGCATCTGTTGTTTTGGGAGTTTTTGATAAAAGCCATTCTCACTGGAGTTAGGTGATATCTCATTGTGCTTTTAATTTGCATTCCCCTTATAATTAGTGATATTGAGCATGTCTTTCATATGTTTATTGGCCATTAGTCTATCTTCCTTTGAAATGCTTCTGTCATGTCTTTTGCCCATTTTTTAATGGAGTTAGTTGTTTGATTTTTTTCTTGATGATTTGTTTGAGTTTTTGTAGATTCTGGTTATTAGCCCTTTATCAAATGTAGAGCATGCAAATATTTTCTCTCATTCTGTAGGTTATCTATTTGTTCTGTTGATCGTTTCCTTGGCTGTGCTGAAGCTTTTTAATGTAATCAAGTTCCATTTATTAATTTTTGTTGTTGCTGTGATTACCCTTGGGGCCTTCTTCATAAATTCCTTGCTTAGGCCAATATTTAGAGGAGTTTTTCCAACATTTTCTTCTAGAATTCTTATAGTTTCATGTCTTAGGTTTAAGTCTGTTATCCATCTTGAATTAATTTTTATGAGAGGTGAGAGATAAGGGTCCTGTTTCAATCTTCTATATGTGGCTACCCAATTTTCCCAGCATAATTTATTAAATAAGGATTCTTTTCCCCAGTGTATATTGTTGTGTGCTTTGTCAAAGATCAGATGGCTATATGTGGATGGTTTTATATCTGGGTTCTCTCTTCTGTTCCATTGGTCTATGTCTCTATTTTTGTGCTGGTACCATGCTGTTTTGGTTATTATGGCCTTGTCATATAGCATGAAGTCTGGTAAAGTGATGCCTCCCAATTTGTCCCTTTTGCTTAAGGCTGCTTAAGGTGGCTATTTGGGCTCTCTTCTGACTCCATGTGAAGCATAGAATTATTTTCTCGAGATCTGCCAAAAATGACATTGGTATTTTGATGAGGAATGCATTGAGTCTGCAAATCACTTTGGGTAGTATGGATATTTTGACTATGTTGATTCTGCTGATCCACAAGCATGATACGTTTTTCCTTTTGTTTACATCCTCTGTGATTTCCTTCCTCGGTGTGTTTTAGAATAATCAGAGATATCTAGTTAGACCCCAGGTCATTCCCTCTAAAAAATATTACAACCACAATAGATGCTTGCAGGACAGAGCTTGCACTCAGATGTGCCCTAGGACAGATCTGTGATGTGACCACTGGGACCACTCGAACAGACCAAAGCTGACTCTTGTCACTCTGGTTAAACTAGAAATAAACTTGCCTTAATGGCAAGAGGGCAGAGAAGGCAACTGACAAGACTTCACACTCTTACCTTACATGTTCATTCACTAAAAATGGATATTTCAAAGGAATTCTTTTACATCTGAATGAACATGGATCTACCTCATGTTACACAGAACCCAGGTTACTTTAAAGAAATAACAAAGGGCACTGTTGGTGTTACAAAGAATTTTTAGTCCAAGCTCATTTCATATAAACTGAAACAAACCCTGAAATATAATACCTAAATAGAAAGGCTCTTTAAATTTCTTTATAATATTCTACAAATGGCTATTATTCCAAAACTGTGAGCATAAACTTGTTTTAGTCTTTTATATCCAATTCTTTCAAAGGAAGCCACAAGCATAACATGTGGCAATGCTGCTCATGGCTGAAGTCTCATCACCTCACAGGTAGCCAATTTAGCTAATTGATAATAAATCCTGGTTGTACAAGTTATTTTATAAGTGAAGAAAATACCATGCTAAATCTTGAAAATGTGAGAGGGATTGTTTTTAAATCAATGGGCTATTTCTTGGAAGCTGTTTTTTAAAAAGATAATAACAATTCCAGTCATTTATGTCAACTACTTAAAATGTATGTCTGATTACCATGAGGCTCAATAGTGAGTATGTGTATCTTTAAATGTGAAGTTTGTATCTAATTAGAACACAGACCACCATTCATATATACATGACATACAGACAGACAGAATGAAAGAAAAGAAGGAAGAAAAGGAAGAAGGGAGGGAGAGAAAGAAAGAGGGAGAAACAGAAGAAAGAAAGGAAGAAATTTTGTCCCATTATTACAACAGAATGAAAAGAGGATAGATAAACCCAAAGATGTAGCAAAGGAAGAATCGACAAGATTTGGTGATCTGGTAAATGGATAGATAGAAAGAGGGGTATATCAAAGGTGAATTGAAGATCTGAAGATCGTTTAATATTTAAGTTTCATTCCATTAATAAAGCAGTTATTTTGCACTGCATGGCCAAAACAGAAACAAGACACTCACAAGGAATAATTTTTAAGATTCTCTATCTTCCAACTGGGATTGGGGCAGATGAACTGGCTACTGCAATAGTTGGTAAATAAGAATCTAATGAGATGCTGTGGGAGGTGTGGCTGATGCTACCGCATGGCAAGGAGACAGCCAGAGAAGGACATATGAGGATGTGGCTCAATGAGAGAATATTTGAAAGCAAGAAGATAAATGTGCAGCACTTAAATGTCCCCTGGGATTACAGAAATACTTGGGAGGAGAGGGAACCTGATAAAAGACTAGATTTCCTACAGTAAATTAGTGTGAGTTATTAGGCATTAGAGAAAAGTATACTTTCCATATTTATTTTTTCCACTTAGACCACTTAGAACAGAAAGGGGGCTTTAGAAAAGAATTAATAAAATCTGATGGTGCTTTGTCAATCCTAATAACAATATATGGAATCTAGTTAATAGTATTATACCAAAGTTGGTTCATTAGTTATTACAATTGTACCATAGTAATATAAGATGTTGACAATACAGGAAAATGTGTGTGGGGTATACAGGTACTCTCTGTGGTGTTTTTGCAACTTTTCTGTAAATCTCAAACTATTCTAAAGTAAAAAATCTATTTAAAACCAAGAAAGAAAAGAAGAAAAAGTAAAAAGCACTTGTTAATATGTGCAAATTTCAGGTTTTGGCTTACATTTTTAAAACAGTTCTTAGCACATCAATAAACCATCAATGAATGACAAATATTATTATTATGAGTAAACATTCAATGTACATACCTTTGAGTTTAAGAGCTTGACATAATAGAAAGTTTTAGAAATATTGATTTAGTGATTGTTTGGTGGCTGACCTACAGATTTTGAGAGACCATTTAGAAAACTTCTCACATCTCTTTATTCTGGTTTCCACATCTGTAACGATGAAGCTAAGTTTATCTACCTCATAGGTTTTCATTAGGAGTGAATGAGTTATTAAATGTAAAATGCTTAGAAAAGTGCTTGGCATATGGAAAGAGTTTAATAAGTATTATTTGTTATTACCATGTGTTTGTTATCATTGCATTATTATTATATAGAGTCTTTTTGAAGGAGAGAGTAAGGACGGTATTGACAAAATGGAGGAAAAACAGCAATTTTGAAAGAGAAAATGATTGGTAAAGACAGAGATATCTAGTTGAGATTTGACAACGTGAGATTGGTAAACTTTATGTGGAAGTGATCATTTAAATCATGAGAAAGAAAAGAAGAGAGCCAAGATCTTAGTCTTAAAAAATAACTTCAGTAAAGGGTAGGAAAAGGTAGAAACACATGAAAGAAGAAGAAGAAAGAAATAGGAAAGAAAAAATAATCAGGCTACTGTAGTCTCAAAAGGTAAGAGAATAAAAATTTATAAGAAGGGCAGGGGCAGGTGTCATCTGTGTTGAACACCTCAGGTATCAAATAAAATGAGGTCCAAGAAAAGCTAGAAGAGTCACTCATGGCTTGAAACAAATAGTTCAAAATAGCATAATGAAGGGAGAAGCCAAAGAAGAATGTTTTGATTCATTATGCATACTATTTTTATACATCTTCCACTCCTTGAATATAAGCTGCCCATGGTGGATTCTTGTCTAATTTGTTCACTGATGTAAGATAGTGACTGGTACACAATAGGCATTCAATAATATATGCTGTATACACAAAGAGTTCAATGCACACCATCCAAGAAATGGACATGCTTGAAACTCGGACTCTGGGGGGAGGGGAGGGGTAAGGGCAACATGTGTAACTTAAACATCTGTACCCCCATAATATGCTGAAATAAAATAAAAAAACAAACAAAAATAATAATATATGCTGTATTTATGAATAAAATAATTCTTGAACCAGGGCAATCATTTTTAAAATAGTCTATATTATAATGCAACTGTTGCGCTACTAAAGAAGTAGTTGTTAAAATTACTTTACAATACCAGTTTTCACTGGGAAAAATATAGAACTAGGGCTACAGAATTTCAAACTAGCAACAACAATTTTTTTTTT
>RJWJ010039943.1:0-14162 GCA_004363605.1 Indri indri | reverse complement strand
GAGAAAGCAATCAGGGATGATATTGACCCATGTATCAAAGCGGAGAAATAGAAACTCAAATAGTAACACAAAAAGATGTATCAGCAGTAAAAGACCAGAAAGTACAAGACCAGATTTTTGAGCCACTTTGGTTCTTGTCTGATTCCAGCTCATTTTTTCAAACTTCCCATAGATTTTTGAAGCCATAGATATCCTTTCAATAAATTCCTTTTTACTTAGGTTAGCCAGAATTTAATTTTATTATTTACTCTTAAAAAATCCCAACTGACATACCAGCAAAAATACTGTGCAAATATATGGAAAAAATAATTTTTAAAAATGCAAGGACCTAAAAAATTTATCTCCCAGATGCCCATTCTGAAAAATACATACATACATACATATATAACTTAAGGAGGTAGCCCAGCAAAACTTAAAAGAATCCAAGAGAAAATGAAACATGAGATAATAAAAATAGTCAAATTTACCTAGATTGCATTGAAAAGAAATCTCACATAGACAGCCACTAATAAGGCCTAAAAATAACTGAATCCATACTGAAAGATAAAGTCAAAGGCTTTTTAAAATATGGCCTTAAGGTGGTAGAATATCCTACTGCAAAAACTGCATAATTAAGAACCTGAAATACTTAAGAGGTATGATAAAAGTAAGTGTGTGTGCTTTATTTGTCAATATGGCAGGAGAACCATTTGAGGCCAGGAGTTCAAGACTAGCCTGGGTACTATAGTGAGACCACCATCTCTACAAAAAATCCAAAAATAGCCAGGCATGGTGGTATACACATGTAGTCCCAGCTACTTCAAAGGCTGAGGCAGGAAGATTGTATGAAGACCAGGAATTTGAGGCTGCAGTGAGTTATGATTTCACCACTGCATTGCAGCCTGGGCAACAGAGTGAGACCCTGTATCAAAAAAAAATCAAATTAAATTAAAAATTTTTTAAAAGACTATAATGAACTGGAGACATCACATTACCAGACTTCAAACTATACTACAAGGCTATAGTAACCAAAACAGCATGGTATTGATGCAAAAATAGAGACATAGACCAATGGAACAGAACAGAAAACTCAGATATAAAACCATCCACACAGCCAATTGATCTTTAACAAAGCAGACAAAAATATACACTGGCTAAAAAGTTCCCTATTCATGTTAACTTTGTTTTATACTCATATTCTGTTGGTTAATAGATAAATATCTCAAACTATAATTATGATTCTTCACTGATCTGAAAGAAAGAACTTCTGTGAGCACAATTTTCTTCTTGATCTTGCTAATGGCTACAATGTATATTATTTCATGAAATGTCCGATGCCTCTTTTTTGAATGGTTCAAATTCACCATGAGGTATTGGTATATAGGTGAATAGGCTGAGTTTTTATTTTATTCCTTCTTTATGTTTTCTTCTTACTCTTACAAACATTCCAACATTGACTTTGGTTCTCTTTTTTCTCTTTGGAACTCTCCTTCATTCTGGACTTACTTCTTGAAATATGTCTTCTATCTTGTCTAAAACTGTTTTCCTCTCCCAACAGCCATAGCTAGAAAGGCAGTTCTAAAGCCTGCCCACTTTCCCTTTTAACAAGCAGAACAGGTTCACATAATTGACTGTTGTTATCTCAGAAGAGAAAACAAAGAAAATGCCTCATAGGTTCCTGGAGTGGTCAGTTTTTGACAGCTCTTGGAACATCCACAGACTACCAGTGTCTGAGCCTACTGCTCTTGGGGTCTTGGTTCCATGGAGACTCCTGGAAGCATTATAGTAGGTATAATTCCTTTTTACTATAGTCAAACCTACACCCCTTCCACAAACATAGAAGCCAGAGACTTACATACATTATTAATGATAAGATTCCAAAATATTTTGATCATCTATCCCCACCTTTTTTTGCTGAGATTTTTCATATAACGTAAGATTATTGAAAAAATATTCCAGCCTTTTTATTCTTATATATAATATCCTCAAATTCTTTCATTTCCTTTCATAAATATGTTAATTTCCAGTTGTTCATTATTTCTGTTACCGTCCTTGGTTCTAACTTCTCACCGAGTTAGATATACGTAAATATTGGGAGGAAAATGGGGGACAATTTGTTGTTTTTTCTACCTTCACCTTAGAAAAGTGGTTCCTAAAGTGTGGTCCCCAAATCAGCAGCACCGACAGCATCAGGGAACTTCTTAGAAATATAAATTATCGGGCCCCACCCCAGATCTACTGGTCAGAAACTCTGTGAGTGGAACACATTCACTTTTTTACCAAGCCTTCCAGGTGATTCTGATGCTACACTAAAATTTGAGAAGTATTATCTTAGAAAAATCATACAAAGGTAAATTTGACCAAACTTTAGAGATTATGCATCATTATATATAATCAGCATTTTTATCTGAAGAGGTAATTCTAGAAAATTTTAATTAGCGTGATGTAGTCTTCAGAGAAACGTTGACTTTCTCCTTTAAACTTGGGGAGAAATCCTAAGAGAAAGGAGAGAGAGGAGAGAGAAGGGAACAATATTTGGGCTTTTCAACCATTAAGGTGAAGATTGAGCTTGGGCACAAAATATAAGAAAAAAGCACCTAGGAATGTTCCCAGAATGCTATTGGTAAAATCATTTGAATGAGTCGTTTTCAAACTCCAGAGCAAAAACTTTAAGAAAACTCCCCTGGGAACTCGCAGGCCCAGGCCCTGCAGAAGTGTTTATCTGAGTGGATATGGGATTGTTACTCAGATGGAAACACACTTTCTGATTGCTTTACAAGGAAGAAAAAGGCCTCGAAATAAATAAATGGACTCTAGTATAGGTTATCATTATGTATTCGTTCTGTGCTAGTCCAGGGGTCAACAAACATTTTGCGTAAAGAGCCAGATAGTAAATATTTGGGGTTTTACTGTTCGTACAATCTCTGTCCCAACTACTCAATTCTGCTGGTGTAGCCTGAACTCAGCAGCCACAGACAATTCCTAAATAAATGGGTGTGGCTATTTGCCGATAAAACCTTATTTATATAAACAGAAACTCAAGCTGATTTAGCTCAGGGGCTATAGTTTGCCTACTCTTGACTAGACTATAGATACATGAGTTTTAACATAAGCGTATATATGGTTTAGCTGAATAGGTGAAAAGAAGCTACTTCAGGTAATCAAGGCATTCAAGGAAATTATTACCTTTGAAAACATTTCCCAAGGCCATTGCTAAACTTTACCCAAGTCCTAACCAGCCCCAGCCTGTTTTGCCAAAGCTCAAACCTACTTTGTTTGTTTAGTTTTTGTTTTTTTTTTTTAACTACATGCTTGCGTACCTCTACTCACACTCCACTGCCTGCTGTATCTGGTTTCTGCTCCTGAAGTCATATTCCCGGTAGAGGAGTTCATCCCACGCCCCCCTGCATTGATTCCCCTCAGTGAATTTACATGGATTGTCTGTGCTGCATCCCACCACACTATCCCCAGCAATTTAAATTGCACAACTTAACTATTTAATGGAAAAATCATTTACTTGTTAACTATATGCAATTAGATTAATTACAGAAAATACTCTCCAAGGAGTTAGTTTGGTGTGTGTACATAGGTAGGCACTCTTCTCTCTTGTCATTGTTGGTGACACTTTCCGATTTTGCCCCAGAATTTTCTAGAACAAAACTCCAGTTTTCCCAGGTAGGTGTTTAAACTGTTATTTCTTTGAAATTTTTCTGTATTTTCAAGGATACCATTTCCCAATTGAAGACCAAGGTCTTCAATTCATCCTTCTTCCTCTCAGCCCCAATTCTAAGCAACCCCCGTCCATCTGGTGTCATGACTGTTGTATTCATCTCTAGTCATGTCTAACTCTCCTAGCTTCCTCAAATATGCATAAATATTAACATATTGTAAACCCAAATATAGTAAATACCCCACTCCATCTAGACTATGATTTTCTTCTAATCCATTCGTGACTGGAATGGGGAAAAGGTTTTTCTAGCATTCCTTTATTTTTTTACTTTAATAAACCCTAAGAATGCTAAGAGAGTAAACAAGGAAACAGGGGTGTCTCTTCTTGAAACCACAAGACTTTGCTTGGCAGCACATCACAACCAGGTGAGTAAAATCTACAATGTATTGGAATTGCATCTCTGTTGCATATGGTTTCTGCTTCCCAAGGTTTCTGAGGAGCCGAAATCAGAAATGAGGAACAAAAAGACACGCACTCCCTGAGTTCTGGAAGGCCAGCTCACAGCCTGCCTTGGCTATTTAGAGCTGGGAACCACCCACACCTTTTTATCACACTCACTCTGAAGGCTAAAAGCCCTGAAAGAGCCCTGATCTTCAGTGTTCACGATGTCCACCCTATCTTCATGCTTCCTAAACACACTTTTTCTGCAAGCACACTTTCTCGATATAACTACTACATTAAATTTAATTCTCTTTGTGTACTTATTACTTGGATAAACATTTTTGTTTTCTCCTATTTCATTGTGTATGTACTCATATAGTGGAAAATTACAGAGCCATTAAAATGCTGTTTTTGAAGAATAGTGACAAAAATCCATATATGACATAATTTTTAAAAAGCTATTTTAAAAAATAATGGCAACAGCCAATATCTTTTGAGGTTATTAATATTTACAGTGTTTCAGGCAATGTGCTGATAATTTGACCTATGTTATCTCATGGTATGCTTCTGTTATTTTCTAAAAAGGGCTCTATATCATCTCCATTTTGCATTTGTAACTGTGGGTTTAGACTTCCTGGGAATACTTTAAGTCTGGGCATATATAACAAACTGGTGGGGTGAGCCTCTTCTCAGAAGGCATGGGAACTAGGAACCACTGATGAGAACTCAACTTGAGAATAGAAGCCAGGCTCAAGGATTTAACATGCAGTAAGAAAGGTTTTCTTGGTCAGTGGAAGACAGGAATAATTCTGTGGTTTCCGGCTGGACCTCCATTAGACTCATTTCTAAGCCACATAGGGATCAGGGTAACTCTTCGAAAAAATACCAAAAGAGCACTTTCATTAAAGTCTTGCAAACCATTAAGACGCAAGCAGCTCTGCCACGGCACCCTCTAAAAATGTGTGTAATCCTGGGGATGGTGGGGGTATTATCTTCCACTTGCAGTAAAACATAAAGTAGCTTTGACACTTCAAGGAACTGGGTCTGCAGCTGAGCGGGAGGCAAGGGTACCTGGAGGGCATGACTGTACCCATGGTGCAGGATTAGTGCCAGGGAGAGCAGCCTTGAAGAATTCCTGGGGGATGGGAGAGGCAAGGAGAGTTTCATACGCTCCTCTCTGAGGATTCTGGGGATAATTGCTGGAAATGAAATTCTGTATAAGCAGGAGTAGCAAGAACCTGCAAAACCTGTACTATTCATCATTTAGAACCAAAGACTGATGGACAGAAGGCAATTGCAGAAGTGTGCATGTGTATACATATGTGACGTTATATATTCCTGTACTCTATGTATGTTTATAACAGGTGTCTCTGCATTGTTGGAATTAAATGATTATGATTTTCCTCTTTCTAGTCTTCTTGTATTTTCTAAATTTTCTACAATAATTATGTATTACTTCAACAGTTAAAAAAAAACAAATATTTTTAAAAGAACTAGAATAACAGGAGCATTTTTTTCCATCCAACTGTTCTATACATATTTAATCTTCATTCTAAATTAGTCCTGAACTTGATCCCATTTGCAAGAAAACAACACTGTGTTTGCGTCTCCATCTGATTCAAGTCTGTGTGATTAAGATCTACAGTCAAGTCAATTTGTATTGACTTTGGATAATAATTTTCAGTTTTTGTCAAATTAATTATTTAAAGTGATTAATGCAGAGTATTTCCCATTGGGATTCGGTGGGTTTTGTCTCAGAATACATTTTTGTACGGAAACAATATTGCTAGTGGTGCTTAAATTCACTAGCAACCCCTTAAAAGGAAAGGGTAGCTTAAGTCCCTGGTTACAGAAACCGGCCATAGTGGGGTACATTGGAGAAAATCAAATTGCAGCCTCTGCAGGCCTACGCGATAGGATTGCTGTATTTCCGAACACCTGTTTGGGGCTTCCATGGTCTGGCATAGGGGATTTAACACCACAGGGGCCAAGGCTGGTGTAGGAATGGGATAGTTTTCTGCTACTTCATGCAAAATCCGGACTTCTCTTTCCTTCGAATATCATGAAAAGGCCACAAACTTTCAAGTCAAAGTGACTTTGGTTCAAGTTACGTCCTCCACTCACTAGTTTGTGTGCTGATGGGTGAGACATTCAACCTCTCTGATCCTCATCTGTAAAAAAGAAAATTCGCACACGTATCTTGCCAGGTTTTTGTGAGGACCAAAAATCATACATTAAAAGACTGAGTACAGTAGCTGGCACACTGAAGGCACTCAGTGCAGGGGGTGAGGGGTAAAAACTTACCTTTTGGGTACAATGAACACTGTTCTGGTGAATAGTGGGCACACTAAAAGCCCTGACTTAGGCATCATGCAAGGTATCCATGTAACAAAAACCTTTGTGCCCTCCTAATGTTTGGAAGTAAAAATAAATAAATAAAATTAAGCACGGATCTTTAAAAAATAATAATAAATGGCGACAAAGGTAATAATAATAAATAATAGTAACAATATTATAATACAACTTGCTTCCATTTCAAATTATTGGTTGCTTCCAACTGTGATCTCCCTCCTCCCTGACCCCACAATAAATGGTATCCTGCCACAGCTTCTCTCCTTATTATTCATGTATTCATTCCACAAATAATTAATGAGCATCTTTACGATTTCCCTGAGGATTTGAATTGTAGATTGAACACTAACAGGGGAGGCAGGAAGGCCCCTCACACATAACCTCCTTCTCTTTTCTCACTTACAAGCTGCAGGACCCCGAGTGCAGCTTCGTGACCTGGCCCCTCCTGGCCCTTCTAGTCTCATCTCTGAAAGTTTCTCTCCCACCTCTTACCCTACGCCTCTGTCCTACTGAGCCACTCTGCTTTCTTCTCCTCCCTGCTGGGCCAGCTTGTTTCCCAGGGGGATCCGAAGAGGGAAGATAAACACGACCGCTAAGTTTCTAGATCAGACAGTAGCTGCTCATTTAAGCAAGGAGAACTGCCCCCATTGTATGGGGACAGGCAAGAAAAAGAGTCTCCCATTCTCAGAAGGCAGAAGGTCTGGGAGTGAAATTCAGGGCAGGGGTATCAGGGTGTCATGTTATCTCTCCTTGGCACTCCAGCTATAAAGGCTGCCATTTCTACGATTGTGGATTCTGTGCTACTTGGAAGCTGGGCGATGCCCCCAAACCCAGTACCGCAACTATCTCATACGCGTGGTCTGCTCGAAGTGGGTTTACCTCCCCTACTCCCTTCCTCCCTCCCCACCCCCGATCTTGCTACCTACCAACCTGACTGCTTTTATTTAAAAATATTTCCCTTAATCCCTTCTACTCTTTTAGTTTTTAATTTTTTTAATGTCATAAACCCAATTTTATTTCAAAATATTACGGGGCTACAAATGTTTTCGGTTACATGTATCGATTTTGTCATGTTTGAGTCAGGGTTACAAGTGTGCCCATCAGCCCGATAGTGTTCGCTGTACCCATTAGGTAGGTTTTCACCCATCCCCTTGTTCTCCTCCCCTTCGCTTGATTTCCACTGAGTTTTACTTCCCTCTGTGCACGTGTGCTCATCGGTTAGTTCCAGTTTAAAAGTAAGTACATGTGGTGTTTGTTCTTCCATTCTTTAGATGCTTCACTTAGGATAATGGTCTCCAGTTTCATCCAGATTTTTGCAGAAGGCTTTGATTCATCTTTCTTCATGGCGGAGTAGTATTCCATAGCATACATATGCCACATTTTTTTAACCCACTGATGAACTGATAGGCACTTAGGTTGATTCCACATCTTTGTACTTGTGAATTTGTGTACTGCAATAAACACTTGAGTGCAGGTGTCTTTTTGTTAAAATGATGTCTTTTCCTTTGGGTAAATACCCAGGAGACGGATTGCTGTATCAAATGGTAGGTCTACTTTCAATATATTTTTTTCAACCTTAATTCTATGTTTTATCTTCATTGCTATCAACTTGTCTTCAGTTCTTCATTTCTATGGTATTAATCTTTTATTTTGATGAAAGCGATCCATCATTTCATTTAAAGCACAGGCTTTATATACTATTTTAAATCTTAACATTTCAACCCAATAATTTTCTTAATTGAATTTTAAATTGTTTTATTTTGAACTTTTATTTCCTTTTTATTTTTTCTATCTTAACTCTTAAATTCTTTTATGATCTCAACTTCTACTTTCTCTTTATTATCCTGCTGATTTTTTTTTCCCTTCCAGAAACCCTTCGCTTGTTTTTTTTTTTTCATTTGTTTGTTTTGGGTAGATTTGCGCTGCGATGGTTAGACAGAATTATGTAGGGGTGAAATCCATGCAAAAAGCCCTGGCCACTATCCTGGGAAGTAGGAGGGCTTTTTTTTTTTTTTTTTCCAGACTTGCCTTTAACTCCCAAAATGGACCATCCGAGAACATTCCAGAGATCCCCACATTAACTGTCTGTATGCTACTGTTTTCTCTATACAGAGAGCATGGTGAAAATATCAGAATAGAGATGCTCCCTAATATTTTACACTTTGTATTATCAAGCCCCTATATGAAGAGCTCCCTGTTTGAAAAATTATGGAGCTCAATAGTACAACCACTTGATTTAGAGCACACCAACAGCTAGATGTTGGTAGCTAAGCATTTGCACTTTGAGCCAGATTGCTTGGGTTCAAATCCCAGCTCAATAACCCACATCCCTGTTCATGATCTCATACCAGGTCCTTTTGCCCTCTCAGCCTGAGAGTGTTCATAATTAAAATGGGACAATAATATTACCTACTTCATAAAGCTGTGGCAAGGACTTAGCAAGATGACGTACATAAAGTGGTGCATATCTATATGCAGGGAACTTCTGCTAAAAGAAGCGAAGCCTGCACTCTGGAAGCGAAACAGACTTCTTTCTCCTTATGTTCTCACATCAAGCCTGGGCTAAATAAAAAATGACTGACAAAATATTACAATGGTGTTTGGGTGCTTAGTAGAAAGTTTTCAAGTTTGGTTTGTGATCAGCTCACCTTAGGATATGAAGGAAGGACTTCAAGGGTCAACAAGTTTATGAATTGCACGTACTGTTATAAAATAGAAAACGTAACAACCTTGTACTTGCCGATCATGAGAAGATGTTCATTCCCAGGGCAACAAAAACTTTGCCTCACTCAGCAAGGCGATATTTTTGGATGAATAATATTTACATTCTGCCTTGACAGAATGAGTCTTGGAGTAAATAAATTAATAAAAAAAATCAATCTACCACTTCCGATGATCTTAGGGGAGAAGGAACAATGAGGGCCAGGGCCTGGTGTCTCCTGAAGGCAGGGACAGGGGCAGGCAAGAAGGGTGTCTGGGCACTGTCGGGCAACTGCCCCACTGTCAGGGGTTGGAGGGCTTTTGTTGCCTCCTCCTGGTTCAGGGAAACTGGAATTTCACCCTTTGGCTTTTCCTGGAACAGTCACTTTTGGTGGATTCCAACAGGGACCTCTGCCATCACATCCATCACCAATGGAATTTATTCCAAGGGAGAATTCCTGGATCCTGGGTCTAGGCTCAAGAGTAGGGTGGCAGTGGAGACATGGATGATTGATGCCACTAAGAAAGATATTTCTTTGCAAGAAAAGAGCTGCTCTTTTCTAAGACCTGATAAGTGTTTTTATTCAATCCAGCTATGTGGGTGGGATAGACAGAATCGTAGGAAACGCCACCCAATTGTAAGATCTCAATAACCTCGTGCTCTCAGTAGCCAAGGTCAAGATCAGCTGTCCTGAGGTTTTGTGTGCTGCATGTACTACTGCCAAGGCCAAGCCTGCCATGCCTCACTGGCCTAGGTCACTTGAGAAGTCTAAGTCTCCCTGATCATCTGCCATCATATGGTGCTTTCCACATCCCTACCCTAACCCATCTCCTGCTCTCCCCGCCCTGCTTAACTCTTCCTCCGACCCCTTTGTATTCTGTGCTTTCTCATCAGGAAACTCCCCTGTATCTACAGTCTCTTCTCTGAACTTCTTTTTCTGGCCCTATCCAAATCTTGAGGCCCAGCTTCCTCCAAGACCTCTTAAGAAGAGGCTATTTTTTCTTGAACACCACTTACCTTAGCACCTGGTTCATTTTTACTACTTCCAATACATCTCTCCTTTATCCACTTCTAAAAGCCATAGCTCCATTGAAGAAGATGCCATCAAACCTTCCATCCCCTGACCCTATTTATTTCTGCCACATAGAGAAAGCCTGGTTCTGCCACTTTCAAACACTATCTTGTCGTTCATCATTTTCTGTCATTTCAGCAACTACATTAATGATCCACATGTGGCAGATTGATTGCAAAAATGGACCCAATTGTTTACCTTTCCCTGTCTCCATATCCTTTACAATGTGACTTTTCAACTCTTTCTATCAAAAACTGAAATCTACTTCCACATCCTTTTAATCTGGGCTGGCCCTGTGACCTACCTCGCAGCAAAATCAGCATTGCACACTTCCAAACCTGGGCCTCACGTGGCCTCCACACTTCTCCTTTCTCCAAGCTATCACATGAAGAAGACTGGGTTAGCCTGGCAGATGGCAGTAGACCATATGCAGCAGGGACAAGCCATCGTAGCTGAGGCCAGCCCAGGCCACCCCCAGCTGACTTAGTAGCCACATGAGCAGGCCTAGCTGAGAATGGCTAAGGCCGTCCCAGATCAGCAGACTCATTCAATCAACCCACAGATATTCGAGCAATAATAGTTGATGTTTTAAGTTACTACATTTTGGTGATTTGTTACGCAGCAAAAACTAATCGATACATCATATGAGGAGAAGATAAGAGAAAAAAACTTGACAATGGACTGCAGTAGCAGGAGGGAAAGGGGGTGGACAACACAGAGGAATGACTAAATATACTAATGGATGCTGTAACACTGGGTGTATAAAAGAGCACTGGATGGAATTCCTTTGCTGATTTCATCTGGAAACTTTCTTCCATAGAACACGTGGGAAATCCTGCTCAAATTTAAAGAGATTGAAGTCTACTGGCAACATTTCTGATCAGTTGGCTTCAGTATTGGTAACAGCAACCAAATCACAATAGTACTTTGTAAATAACTTATATTCGTAAAATTTTCTAATGTATAAATGTTTTTACGTGTCATATACATATATATTATATACACATATATGTATTTCCATGGTCATAGATATGTTTGGAAAGCATTGTACTCCATTCTTTTCAGTTTCCTCTAGAGATCTACCCCAAAATTAAGATTATAACAACCATACTTCATCCTCAGTTGATTGTCAGATGATAAGGATCTGTCCTTGCTCTGAAACAGAATATCTGTAAATTATTTCTCTCTGTAGCTGCAGAAGTAGAAATTTGGTTGGAAGTGACAAGGAGACATTTTTAATTAACCAAAAATGGTAAGCTTGTTAGTAATTAAATGTATCTAAAGATAAAATAGTCTGCTTTAAGTAAATGATCTTCCCATCACTGGAAATATTTATAGAGGAAACATACAGTATGTTTTAGAAGGATTTCCTAAACTTGGGGGTGTGGGATTGATTGATATCTTAAATTCCTTTCATTTACAGAATGCTTTGATTTTATACCTTCATAGAAAAGGTATATGGCATTTAAATGTTTATTTCCTGGACTGTGACTTTCTAGTGATACCCTATTTTCCTATATTTGAGAAGCTACTGCAAAGCTTTATCTGGTGCAAGGAACTGAATTACAGGGAGAAAAAAAGACAAGAAAGTGAAGGATTCAAGGCATTGAACTTATAGGCATTGCATTACCACCCAGCTGGTACCGTCTACTAATCACTCAAAAACTGCTCTTCCAAAAAGATTAAACAAGACTCCTAGCTATAGTAGTGGAAATGGTAGTAAAAATAATGACACACTATGAGGTGAAAAATATCATTTTAATGGAATGTTACAAAGCACTTTCTCAGTCTATAGGTCTGGCAGAATCCTAGTAGGTTCTATGGCTCAAATGATTTCTAGGTTAGAACAACAAACAAAACATATTGTTTACTACAGGATGTCCCTGACTTCCATTTTTAGTGGAAAGTATTACTTTCCAAAAGGAAAAAGGAAATAATGTATTCCCAATATTCCCAACCTTTTTTGACAAAATAACCCTTTCTACACAGAGCACCTTATAAAACTAATGTTCCAAAGTTCACATTTTGGGAAAAATATATTAACGTACTCCTCTGTAGGTATTTTCTGATCAATGTACTTCAATCTCATTAACTGAACAAATAGAGGGAGCAACCATGGTAACCACCACTACGAAATTGCAAAATATTCTTCCACTTGACCTCCAAAATAATATTTAGCTGCTCTATTCATTATGCAATAGTTCTGTGCCCAGTTTAAATTTCTTTATATCTGCTCCCTCGTTAGTGATAAAGAACAAAGTAAACAACAATTCTTACTTTTGCTTTGCAATTTGGAGTTCCTCCTCCTGAGCTTTGCGTAAGTCCTCTTTAAAGGCTGATGACTTGGTCACAAGATAAAGATGGAGAAACGTCAGGTTCCATGGACCTGCGGCTCAGCAAAGCACGGCTTCCTTAAGGCATGGAAGTCATCACGGCAATGACCCATGCCAGCATTGATAGGTTCAGCTTTATGTCTTTTGCATAAAACCCCAAGAATTAGCTCTGCCTTTCCCAGAAGAAAATTAAAATGAGAGCCGTAAGGTTTATGATCATTTTTTCTTACCAGTAGAAATTAAGATTGCCTTTAAATATTCTCGAATTCCAGTTTCTGATGGTTCTATCTAGATTTCACTGTTTGGGAAAAAGCAAGAGTGTCGGGGCAGCCTGGTTCTCTTCCTTGTTCTCCCTCCTCCTGTCATCTTCAAGTTGAGTTCACATGTATCTCACCTTCAGGTTCCTGCCCAGTCTAGTTTATAGACCAGTGTTGACTTGTGGGAAGAACTTCTTACACTTCTCCAAACTAAAATCAAGCCTCAAGCCAACACTACTAGTTTGACTCAGACATAAGGCTGATCATTGGAGCTCTTACTTAAGACGCTCAAATACGATTTGTTTTTATGTTTTAAGATTGGACATCTATAACTGACCACAGAACTTGGCACACGGTAGATGAATATTTATTGACTCAGTGAAAAATGAATGATAAAAGCGATCCTTAGATCCTATTTCAATTATCTCCTTCATTCTCTTGCCCTCGTTTAGAACTGTCACCTTGCCTTGCTTCCAGCTTGGTGACTAGGACACCAATACTTATCCTGATGCTGTCTGCAACCCTGCCTGTGTGACCCTGTGAGTATAATGACCATCTAAATTCCCTGTCCCTTATCTACGTGAATGTAAAGTAATTGAAATCAATAAGCATCTACATTTAATATATGAGTTTATCCACTTTAGAAGTAACCAAAGAGATGTCCCAAAGTAAGGCTTTAGGAACATACAAGTCTAATGAAAAGAGTTCCCCAAGGAAGACATGACTAGATAACAAAACTTAAACCCAATGCCAGGTATGCCACTCTCAGAAAGGTGCCTTAGAGGAACGCCGCCTAACCACCTCTGCCCGGAGTTCAGGGATGCCTGGCTTTGGGGGAGCTCCTCTCTAAGTTTTGATCTGCACCAGGACTTGGGAGCCCGCTTTTTGGCCAGCACCATAAGTTTCACTTCAGATCTGACTCAGAACTCGGGGACGTCCGGTGTCTCATCTGCCGCACTCAGACTGTCAGTGTTTCCGTGTATGGCCGTTCCTAAAGTCCTTCCCCGTTTTCTTTCTTCATGGGCAATGTTCAGTCGGAGTCTCCTATTGCAACGCAGCCTGGCCACAATACAAGTTAGTTGAGCAGGTTTGGCCCGAGAATGGATCTCTTCACCGTAACACCATTCCGCAACTTGACCTTTATTGCCGCCACCTTGGCAAGTGGGCTGAGGTCCCCTATGTGCAGGCTTTCCTCGAACTCGCTGAACATCCTGTTCATTCTGCCTGCTGCATGTTACTTCTCGCCTCTGCGTGACTTCCCCGTCTTCCTCTGACCCCGATGATGTTTCCCTTTCAGCTCCCCCATTCTCCCTCCATATCGTCTCGCTCCTTTGGGGACACCTCCTCACCCTTTAAC
>RJWJ010039942.1:0-14146 GCA_004363605.1 Indri indri | reverse complement strand
CCTGGCCCAGCTGCTGGCTGTCCTACGCCTGGATAGTTTGGACATAGAAAGTGAGCGGACTGTGTGCCATGTGGCTGTGCAGTGGCTGGAGGCAGCTCCCAAAGAGCGGGGTCCCAGTGCTGCGGAAGTGTTCAAGTGTGTCCGCTGGACACACTTCACTGAAGATGATCAGGACTACCTGCAAGGGCTGCTGACCAAGCCCATTGTGAAGAAGTACTGCCTGGACATCATTGAAGGGGCCCTTCAGATGCGCTATGGTGACATGTTGTACAAGTCTCTGGTGCCAAAACCAAACAGCAGCAGCAGCAGTAGCAGCAGCAGCAGCTCTGTTGTATCTGCAGTAGAAAATCCACCTCAGAGACTGGGTATGTGTGCCAAGGAAATGGTGATCTTTTTTGGACATCCCAGAGATCCCTTTCTCTGCTATGACCCATACTCAGGGGACATTTACACAATGCCATCACCTTTGACCAGCTTGGCTCACACTAAAACTATCACCTCCTCAGCTGTCTGTGTTTCTCCAGACCATGACATATATCTAGCAGCCCAGCCCAGAAAAGATCTCTGGGTGTATAAACCAGCCCAGAATAGTTGGCAGCAGCTTGCAGACCGCTTGCTGTGTCGTGAGGGCATGGATGTGGCATACCTCAATGGCTACATTTACATTTTGGGTGGACGAGACCCTATTACTGGAGTTAAATTGAAGGAAGTGGAATGCTATAGTGTTCAGAGGAACCAGTGGGCACTGGTGGCACCTGTACCCCATTCTTTCTATTCCTTCGAACTAATAGTGGTTCAGAACTATCTTTATGCTGTCAACAGTAAGCGCATGCTCTGCTACGATCCTAGCCACAATATGTGGCTGAACTGTGCTTCTCTTAAACGCAGTGACTTTCAGGAAGCATGTGTCTTTAATGATGAAATCTATTGTATCTGTGACATCCCAGTCATGAAGGTCTACAACCCAGCTAGGGGAGAATGGAGGCGGATTAGTAATATTCCCTTGGACTCAGAGACCCACAACTACCAGATTGTCAATCATGACCAAAAGTTGCTGCTCATCACTTCTACAACCCCACAGTGGAAAAAGAACCGGGTGACTGTGTATGAATATGATACTAGGGAAGACCAATGGATTAATATAGGTACCATGTTAGGCCTTTTGCAGTTTGACTCTGGCTTTATTTGCCTCTGTGCTCGTGTTTATCCTTCCTGCCTTGAACCCGGTCAGAGTTTTATCACTGAGGAAGACGATGCACGGAGTGAGTCTAGTACTGAATGGGACTTAGATGGATTCAGTGAGCTGGACTCTGAGTCAGGAAGTTCAAGTTCTTTTTCTGATGATGAAGTCTGGGTGCAAGTAGCACCTCAGCGAAATGCACAGGATCAGCAGGGTTCTTTGTAAATAGTATTTTGAAACACTAAGGTGTTTCTACTGCTATAGAATGTATCCTAAAAAGATATCCCTTTTTCCTGGGGGAAAAAAAAGTTGATTAAGACCACAGATTTGGTTTAGAAAGGGTAATATTTTGAAATAATACAAAATTTTAACAGCCCATGTAAAATTTAGCCCTGTTTAGTAATTTACTGTGCTAAAAGTCCAGAATTAAAATATGCAAAAAGGAACTGTATAATTGATTAGGATGCTTGGTGTTTTTTTCTTTGTTAAAATATTCATTGCAGCAGTGGATTGTTTTGATTAGTTAGTATGTTTATATTTTGATTATTCTAATTTAGTCTTCTGTTTAATTTTTAAATTCTGTTTAGTGCCACAAGGAATTTAACTTTATAATTTGTATAAGAGAAAACTAGACTAGGAATTATTGGTCGAGTTTTGAAGGTATGTATTTTCCTTCAGAATAATGAAAGTAGATTTCAGAAATTTTAAACTAGTCAGTTTTTAGTATTCTAAGTTAAATATGGTTTGTTAAATTTGGTTTGGTTTTCTTCTGCAAAGAAAAATGGATATGTACATTAAGTTACCAAATAGTGATTTCATTCTGATAATGTGTAGAATGGCCTTACAAGTTTACAGAAAATTAAAAAATCAGGATTCCACCGTTTTAAAAGAAATCTCAGCTTTTATTTTGGAATATAAAATGTTTGTTTGCTAAATGTGACTAATTATCTAAAGAAACATCCTTTCTAGTAGTGCCACCAATTATTTAAATACCCTTCTAAACCAAAAAAAAAAACAAAAAAGGTAACTTGCTTTCTAAGTTCATAATTTTGATCTATGCCTGATAGATGCTTCACAAGTCAGGAACAATTTTTTCCCCACTGGACAAAGGTTTATTTGCTTCTCTAAAATATTTTGGCTGTATAGTTTTGGTGTTCGTCCTAGAGGATTCTTCAGCAGGAAGTGATTTATTCTTTACTGTTTTGTGAGGTAATATTGGTTTTGAAAATATGTAGAGGCTAAAAACATTATTTTATTGAGATCAGTAGTTATTGTGTCTATCAACTATAAAATCAAGTGCCAGCAAAGAACTTTAAAACTTTAAGCTATGTATAGAACTGTTTTGTGTAGCATTGAAATATTCTGTCAGTTTTGTAAGTAAATGTTCTTGGTATCAGCTTGAAGGTATTTTTGTATTAAAAGTTGACAGTTAAAGGACATAAATGAATGATGGCATTTGGGACCAGTAGTGAAACTATGTTTCCTCCAAAATATTCCCTTAAGCACTGGTATACATGGTTATTTTGTTATGGTATTTGTATATGTTCTATGTTTCTCTGTGAACCATGCTCCAGTCCTTGTTTGTTTTTGTCACCACATGTACGGGAAAGTCCATAAATAGATACTAAATGGCACATAACTGACATTGTTAAATACAAGAAAATATAGGTGCTTACATTTGAAGGTTTATTAATACATATGTTGTCACAGTACATACATATGATAAATGGTATACAAATGCATATACTGATGTTTATGGTGTATACATTTTTCTATACCCATATAGAATTATCTTCCTGAATCTTTGTTAAGTAACATGCTAATTCCTCTTCTTTGTTTATTCCTTAATGACAGAAAGCTAATATTTCTTACACCCTGGCAGAGGACAGAGGAATTTGATCTGAGATGGGGAACTGAATTTTTGAATGAGAAAAGAATAGAGAAACAAAAAACCCACAAATAATGTTTTCTTAGCCATTTTGATTGGTCATTTGAAGAGTCTACAAGACATTCCTGTTTAAGATCTTTCCTAGTGAAATAAGATACCTGCCCTACCAGTATATGTTTCTTCAAAAGGGTAAACATGCTTCAGTGGCCTAAGGCTAACTTTTATTCCATTTGACTTCAGGGATATTATAAGCACTGCTCTTTAACATAGAAAGCTATTTCTCAATATTCTTATTTTTGGGCCAACTTCTTCACCATTAACTTCTTAGTTAATAGCTTTTTGTTCTGTAAGGTTGAAACATGACAATACTTAACTCAACCAGATTACCCATCTGCAGAATAAAGATATTCAACTATTGTATAGAAGGCAAATTCTCCAATTTGTCATTCTTAACCTTTTAGTTAAAGCCTAGGCTAAATAGTAGGGATGTCTTGGTTTACAAAGAGGTTTTCTTGGGAAGGATTTTGGTTTTGTGATATATTTGTGAATTAGGGAGTAGATGTTAACCATTATTTTATAGATAAGTGATTTGTACGTGGTTAGTTATAAATAAAACTGGTACTAGAACCTAGGCTTCCTGACTCTCTAATTCAGTGGTTCTGCTAAATGTGTAAAACCCTTGTTGCGCAGTGAATGACACAACTAGCAGTGTTGAAATATCTTCTTGACAAAGCACCCCTGTCTCAGTTGTCCAATTAATTATCTTTTATATCTATGTGCCCATAGTGTGAAAAACTGAGTACCCAAATTATTTCAAACACTTTTATAGGTGTCAGTGGTATTTTCAAAAGGATAAAATAGGACACTAATTTAGCAAATAAGTTGTTTAAATTTAGTTTTAGGATTAAATTTAGGTTATAATATTTCCCTCCTATCTCCTCTAGTTGAGTGGTGCTTTTTTCTTTTTTGGTACTTGGATCTTAACAGAATATAATGAAAGCTTTTGACCCATTCCCCAGGAAAATGCACAGGTTCATATTTTCATAATTTCAAGGGTATAATGACATGTCTGAAGTTCATCCACACCCAAGGTAAGAAAAAGTCCCAAGAATACACCTATAAAAAGGAATTAGCATTTTTTATAACATAGCTTAAATGTTTGTAGGGGAACAGTAATTCCTAGAATAGAGCTGAAGAGATAATACACATTCACCATCTGAAAGAGATGTGAAAACTAATGAGTACCTCAGAACAAAGGCAAAGTTGACATTCCTGAAATTCAAATTTCCTCATGGTGAAAAACACGAGAATATTTAAGTAAATATAAATGATTTAAAGGACAAAGTCAAATGAGCTAATGTATATGAAAGCTTTGAAACTCGAGTTACACAAATGTAAGTGATATGATTGTTGTCCAAGAAAACTGTATTTATTGGGTTGTAAAGCAAAATATATGGTTCAGATGTTTCAAACTGCTGACATCACAGCTGTTTATTAGAAATATGTCTAAGGGCTGAATGAGGTGGCTCATTCCTGTAATCCTAGCACTCTGGGAGGCTGAGGCAGGAGGATTGCTTGAGCTCAGGAGTTCGAGACCAGCCTGAGCAAGAGTGAAACCCCGTCTCTACTAAAAATAAAAAAATTAGCCGGACCTCATGGTAGTGTGGGTTTACTCAGGAGGCTGAGGCAGAAGGATCACTTAAGCCCAGGAGTTTGAGGTTGCAGTGAGCTACAATGATCCACTGCTCTCTACCCAGGATGACAGAGTGAGACTCTGCCTCAAAAAAATATATATATAAGTATAAATATATGTGTGTGTGTGTGTGTGTGTGTGTAAGGCTGATCTGAGTGCAGTGATGTTTACAGCTAATTGATCACAACCAGTTACGGATTTCTCTGTTCTTTCTCCATTTTCACTGCTTCACTTAACCAGCCTAAAAATAATTTCAAAAGGCTGGGTGTGGTGGTTCATGCCTGTGATCCCAGCACTTTGGGGAGGCTGAGGCAGGAGGATTGCTCGAAGCCAGGAGTTCAAGACCAGCCTGGGCAACATAGCAAGACCACGTCTCTACAAAAAAAAAAAATTAGCCAGGCATGGTGGAACATGCCTAGATCCAGCTACTTGGGACGCTGAGGAGGAGGATCCTTTGAGCCCAGGAGTTGGAGGCTGTAGTGAGCTATGATTGCAACACTGCACTCCAGCCTGGGTGGCAGAGCAAGACTCTCTCTCTCTCTTTATTACGTATATATATATATCTGTCTCATATATATTATATATTTTAAATATTATATACACATATATATGTCTCAATATATGTGTCTTAGAGAGATATATATATAGCAAAAGTTCTTTACTCATCATGAGCAGGAAAATGGGTGGTTGGAAAAGGGCATCTACCTATAAGGAATCTATTTAAAATGTAGTTAAAAAAAAAATGCAACCAATGTGTTACTCACTGCTCATTAATTCGGGAATCAATGATGTCATTTTGCCTGATGTAATTTTTTTTACCAATTTGTGCTGAAATGTGGAAAAAATATAAAACAATGAATGAGTTGTAAAACTAAAATTATTCAATCGGATTTGTTTTATTGTTCATAAATTGGAAATGTAAAAAGTTTTCAGTCTTATGTCAGTCTCCTAAACTTTAAAAGAAAGTTGACTGGTCTTTGAAACCCTGCAGTCTGATAACCAGATTGTGGACATCTACATTCTGCTTTGGATTTGAACTCTTGGAATCCTTTTATGTTGCTTGCTTCTTAGCGGTTTTACTTTCCCTCTATCCTCAGATCAAATCTCTCTTTCCCACATCTGTTTAAAAACTTCAACAGTTTTTCATCTTTACAACTAACTTTAAAAGAATATTTGTTATAGCAAATATGATAAAGCAGGAGAGTATTAAGAGGCTAAATTATTTATAGAAAATGTGGCTGGCAATCCCAAGAGAATTAATTGATAAGTTATTGTAGAACCATCAAGAGGGTTAAATATATATGAACCAATTGTTTTTTTAATGAACAACAAGAAAAAAACACTGTTCACAGAAGTTGCCAAATCTCAGAGTCCCAGACAGGCAATAGGTTTTATGCCCTCTCCTTGACACTGAGCTATTTCGTTCCTTAGCTCTATGCCATCAGCTCTCATTTCTTACTTTACCCTTGTGGACTCAACATGGTCCAAGGCACAGGTAGGGAACAGATACGGTTGCATATTATTGCCTCCATATCCGAGACATATTTTCTCCTCTGGGGAATCACCTCTCTCCAGTGGAGTCAACCTTTTACACTCACCTGCAAAGCAATTTTAGCTGCTTGGAACCACCATATCTTAATCAGGACTATTATTTTGGGGGCAAACTGCTTGTTAATTCTGGGCAAACTAGCAAATAGCAATCAAGGCACAGCCTGATTCAGAGTCTCAATGTCTTTAGGGCTTTCCTTTTAGAAAGAAGAAACAATGGGACAGTGCTTTCTCTCTCTTTATACCTTAGCTAGGATCTAGCTGTGGCTGTATGTATAGAGACCCTATAGTTGTTTAAATAAGTTAGAAGTTTCTCATGTAAAAGTCCAGTCTGTTATGTCAACACCAATCTACAAAGTCACCTGAGACCCAGGCTTTTCTATCTTCCTGTTTACTATCCTTAGGGTGTTACTCTGTTCCACTTGGTCCAAGGTGGTTCACCCTCATGTCCACATTCCCAGGCATCATAAAAGGAGGAAGGGGAAGGGGAGAGCATGACCCTGCCCTGTCAGGGAAGTTGTGCATATCACTTCTGGTTACATAATATTGGGCGGATCTTAACTACATGGTCATACCTGGCTGCGAGGGTGCCTGGGAGAGGTAGTCTATTCTGGGCCAACAGTATCTAGTTCAAACTCAGGGGCTGGGTTCCTTCTTGCAGAATGCTGAGGAAGGGTATTGGGATATAAATAGCAATCTCTGCTACACCATCTGTCAGGCTTAGATTTTTATCACCTGACAGCCAAAATGATTGCCAGGACTCCCAAGACCCACATCATACCAACTTAGAAACCCCAGTGGAAAGAGGCAATATTTTCTGATATCTCTGGCAGAAAATTCTTAGAGGGCCTAGGCCTCTGAATAGCCAAGTCTGGTCATTTGTAACATATGAAGTTGGGAAGTGTTGAGGAAGACCGGTAGGTAAGGAAATAACCTCAATTAAGGCTATAGTTCCTATTGTGGCAGATTCTACAAAGAGTTCCAAGGTGGGCATGTTCAGGATACAGCATGTATTTTGATGTGACCTGACCCTAGTATGGGAGGGGAAGTTTGGGATGAGAACAAGCTGGAGAAATTGTTAGGCATCAGATATTGAAGGTCTTGTATGCCATCAAGGTATTTGGACTTTTTTTCTTTTTGTATACAGCAAAAATTCACTGAGTTGTTGTTATTGTTGTTGTGTTTTTTGTTTTGTTTTGAGACAGTGTCTTGCTCTGTCACCCAGGCTGGAGTGCAATGGCCCGATCATAACTCACTGCAACAACCTCCAACTTATGGTCTCAAGTGATTCTCCCACCTCAGCTGGAAGCACGCCACCACACCCGAGCTAATGTTTTTCAGCTTTTGTAGAGAGAGAGGGTCTTGCTGTATTTCCCAGTGTGGTCTCAAACTCCTGGCCCCAAGTGTCCCTCCTGCCTCAGCCTCCCAAAGTGCTGGGATTACAGGTGTGAGCCACCATGCCCAGCCAAGAATTTTTTTTTTTTTTTTTTGAGACAGAGTCTCTCTCTTGCCTGGGGCGAGTGCCGTGGCGTCAGCCTAGCTCACAGCAACCTCAAACTCCTGGGTTCAAGCAATCCTACTGTCTCAGCCTCCCAAGTAGCTGGGACTACAGGCATGCGCCGCCATGCCCGGCTAATTTTTTCTATATATATTTTTAGCTGTCCAATTAATTTCTTTCTATTTTTGGTAGAGACGGGGTCTCGCTCTTGCTCAGGCTGGTTTCGAACTCCTGAGCTCAAACAATCCGCCCGCCTCGGCCTCCCAGAGTGCTAGGATTACAGGCGTGAGCCACCGCGCCCGGCCCCCCAGCCGAGAATTTTTAAGTAGGGGCATGACACAATTGGGTTTGTTTTATTGAGACCCTTCTGGATGTATTAATAGTGCAAGACTGTGGGGACAAGAACAATTAAAAGGATGTTATAATCCAGACAGTGACATAATGACTGGTCCTCTATAGGGGTAGTAGTTACGGGCTTGATGAGAAAGAAGCAGATGTAAGTGAGGTTAAATTGATCCGCACCTATAATTGTCTGTTTGGAAGCGAGAGTGCTGTAAGGAGTATGAGAAAGGAAGGACCATAAGCTATTCCACAGGTTTCTTGTTTGGTTGTTGTATTAGGATATAGGCCAAGCTTCCATACCAAAGAGGCCCTAAGATACAGGATAGAAACTCTTTTCTCTACCTTCAGTCCAGAAGTGAGCAGCCAAGTGTTGGCAGAATAGTTCCGCCCTGTACCGTTGTGCATGGGCCCAGGTTCTGTCATCGTTTTTCCTTCCAACTCCTAGCGAGTTGTCTTTGTCCTCGTGGGCAAAGCACATTCACCGGAACTGTATCTATGTGTCAGCCTGCCAAAAAGGGGAAAGAGGAAATGGAGGGCCAAAAAAATTCCTTTTTAACACATTGGCTGCTACACTACAAAAAAAAATTTTTTTTCCTTGGGGCCATGGTGTTTTAAAACAAAAATAGAATAAAAACTTTGAAAACAAAATGATCCTTTCCAATTAATGAAAAATTTGTTATTTTTTGTTTTCTGTGCTTGAGTTACATGCAACTTGAAAAATAGTTCTCACAGCTCCCAAGGTGAACAGACGTGGGAGTGACACACGCCTCACGAGGCCCCGGGCTCAAAACTAGCGTGCGTTAAATACAGCTCACATGGCGGTTAATGTGTTAAGGTACTTCTCCCTCACTTTTGCCATTTTTCTATTGGGGAGAACTTAATCAAGCATATCACCATACCCAGCTGCGAGGTCAACTGGAAAATATTGTCACCAGGGGGTAGCTGTGTGCCTACCAAAACTCAGGGGACTCTATTACTAAATAGATGCTAATAAATGAATATATTTTAATACAGACATGTCCAGGCTTCCTATATTCAAATGCAGGCAATTCACACCACCATGCAGGCTTTATTGTTGTGATGGTCACTTCAAATCTCCCTCCTTCCACAATAAATTCACAGCCAAAAGTTTAAATTCCATGTCATGCTGAATAATGGTTTTTCACAAACAAATGCACCTGAGTGCCTTTAACACACACACACACACACACACACACACACACACACACACACACACACAAACACTGCTCATATCTTTGCTGTTAAGTCCTTTTCTCAGTCCATGTATTCCTACACATGGCAGAAATTAAGCCTCTAGAGTGCCAGGGTTCTTTCCCTAAATCCCTAAACTCTTCCCAGCTCCTTGGCCTTGTCCTCTGGGAATCTAGCAGTGTAGGCCTCTCACTTATCCCATACCCGAAAAGTTCTCACTGTTACTAAAAGGAAGAAGAGGAGAATGGACTAGGGCAATTAGCGGTCGCTGTCACAGTTGACTAAGATAGTGCTGCCATTTAGTGAGTTTGGGAATATAGGAGTCTGACTAGATTTAGAGACCGTACTGGATGCATTTGGTGTCCCCCATGACATCCCTTTGGCCCACCTCCGATGCAAGCTGCAGTGCTAACCAGTCATTTCGCTCTGCTTTTCTGCCTCAGGGCTTTCACTGAAGGAGCATCCTCTAGGGCAATGTTCCTCCAAGCACAGCACAGGAATTCAAGGGGAAGTTAATGCCCCCAGGGAAGTCCTTAAGCAACGTAGGATGAGAATTGGTAGATAAGTGCTTTGGCATCCTAACCTTAAAAAAGGGACAATTCTGAAAGCACTCTACTCTGGTCCTCAGAGGATTCCTGCTGGGTTGAACCTCAGTCCCTCACAGCAGGAATCAGGTCAGTAACTCATCTTCCCTGTCTCACTCTCAGGATACAGTCAACCATGTCACATCACAGAAATTTAACTTGGCAAAAGAACATTGGGTGGTATTTTGCAAAAAATTTCAATTTGGACAATTGCTTGGGGGCAGAAGCCTGGTAAGGAGATTAGAATGAGTGAGACGGAGCTTTCCTTAGCCACAGCCAAATATGGGGTTACCCACCTCTAACAGGCAAATGCAAGCCTCACAGCCCTTCTCCTGACGTGATAACAAAAAGAAAATGCGTGTTTTTGTTGGTTTCGTTTTGTTTTTAGAGGCAGGGTCTTACTCTGTTGCCCAGGCTGGAGTGCAGTGGCACAATAATAGTTTACTGCAGCCTCGAATTCCTGGGCTCAAGGGATCCTCCTGCCTCAGCCTCACAAAGTATTTGGGATGACAAGCATGCATCACCACATGGCCTAATTTTAAAAAAAAATTTTTTTAAGAAACAGAGTCTCTCTATGTTGCCCAGGCTGGTCTCAAACTCCTGGCCTCAAGTGATCCTCCTGTCTTAGCTTCCTGTATCACTGGGATTATAGGCATGAGCCAACATACCAGGCCATGTTTTTATTAAAAAAAAAAAAAAAGTCTTGCCAAAAGTGTTGAATCTGAATCTAATTAAGCCATTAGAACAAACATCTAGTTTACAGGAAAGACAGCGGCCAGAAGGATGAATTTAAAACACCATGAAGAAGCAATCAGCCACATCTAGAAAGTGGTATATCCCACAGGACAACTGACACAATTCATCTTATCACCTGGTGAGATGTGAGAAAGTAGAATGGGCAGTACCTAGTGAGGGAGAGAACACCAAGGTTGTGGTTTTCGTTGCTGTTGTTTTCATATTAGAGTCTTGAACACTTTACTAAGCTCGGGCAAAAAGCCACGAGAGCATAATGAAGGGCCTGGGCCCAGAAGCTCATGGAAAGGGAAAGCTACAGCACCCGAGGCAGGATTACCCTGCAGGAGGAGTCAGGACCCCTTTTCTTCCAACAGTGGAGGAAGAAGGGCAGGGTTGATGGAGATGAGTTGCTAGGTATGGCTTTGGACTTCAGGGAGCTTATCGGATGTTTTCCTTCTTTGAATTAGAATGCAAGGCTTTCTGCTGAAAGGAAGGGAGCCCGTGGGGAAGGGTGTTTGAGGAGAGGGCAAACCAGCTAGCTGGTAGGCTTCGTGGGATATCAGGTAGAGTCTGCTTCAACTGTGTAGCTCTCAGAACACCAGAGGAGCTTGAATGTAATGGAAAAAAACATTTGAAAGTGGAAGCGTTATTGTAAAATAGAACTGCTCAAATTCTAGATCTCAACAATATAAAATCTATTCATAAAAAGTTCTGCTTTTTATATAATCCTTAAATGACTCGAATTTCTCTATGTTGTTCTTAATCATAAGTTGATTCTCGATTTTTTTTGTCAGTTGGAATCATTGAATATTAGAGCACAGTTTTCCTACTTAAACCTAAAGAACTTTAAATAATTTACCAAGGGTTGAACTGCTAGTTATTAGTAAAACTGGAATTAGAACTGTGTTTCCTGCCTCTTAAATCAAGGTGCTTTCTATTTTTAGTACACACTCTTGCCTGCTGAGTAACATTTATGATGAAATCTACACCACTTTTTCAATGCATTCACTGTCTCAAACATAGGACTTGGAAAGTAAAATCACTATTGTTTTGCTTGAAATTTATTCAGTTCTCCAATCTAATTTTGATGCACCTTAGGGCACTTAATCGGGAATTTCTGGAGCCCTAACTCAAAACTCTGAATCAATAGAGTCCTAGACTTGAAGTCAAGTCATCTTAGAACAATGCAGAAAGAAAATTAAAAATCGTTTTTAATTCAAACTAAAGCCCAACCAAACCTCCAGTGATCAAACTGTAAGTTGTAATATATTAAAACATATAGTATTATGCTTTTATCTTTAGTATCCCATTTAGTATTTGTATTATTTTTATTTTCACTATTTTGTCAATTCCAATTCAGATACAGTAATCTCAATGAGAGCATTGAGCTAATTAATAAATACTAACATTCTTATATTTAAGTGCAATCTAAATTTGTCAAATATGAGGCTGGGCATGGTGGTTCACACCTGTAATCCTAGCACACTGGGAGGCCCATGCAGGAGGATCACTTGAGGTCAGGAGTTTGAGATCAGCCTGAGAAAGAGCGAGACCCCGTCTCTACTAAAAACAGAAAAAATTAGCCGGGCATGGTGGCGCATGCCTGTAGTCCCAGCAACTCAGGACGCTGAGGCAGGAGGATTGCTTGAGCCCAGGAGTTTGAGGTTGCTGTGAGCGAGGCTGATGCCACGGCACTCTAGCCTGGACAACAGAGTGAGACTCTGTCTCAAAAAAAAAAAAAGTCCGTATGTATGTTATCACCAGGTTTTTAATTATACCGGAAATCAACGTTAACGTTACCGTACTGATAAAATAATGCTTGAGATCTCTGAAATTCAAGGATTTTTAATACCTGCCAGTTCCTAATTTTCTAGGAACTCAGGTCCTTTCTTTTTCCCATGTTGGCTCTGTTTATGAATGCTAAAGAAAAGAGAAAGGATGGAAAACTGGAATCAGGCCAAGAAAACAGCTTGTCAGGAGACCCAGAAGATTTAGAGAAAAGGGAGGCACAACCTGGTGTTTAAAATGAGATCTTCAGAATCGAAGCTTCTGTGGATGTCACATCTTTTTGATGAACACATACTAATAATATCTCTAAAACAAAAATTCCTCTAAATATGTAAAGTCTTTACATCTTACCATAGAAAAAACATTTAAAAAATCAATATAGATGATTTCCATTTAGACTTGAAATAAGTATGACAAAACGAAGTTAAATTCTTTGCAATATTATGCTGGGGGCATATTTTATGAGGAGTGTCTTAGAATTTTTTCAGAAAAGATATTAGACACCAGAATATCCAATTTTTATTTTTAGTTATATGAAGATTAAGAAATACACTGTAGGCCGGGTGCGGTGGCTCACGCCTGTAATCCTAGCACTCTGGGAGGCCAAGGTGGGTGGATCGCTCAAGGTCAGGAGTTCGAGACCAGCCTGAGCAAGAGCGAGACCCCCGTCTCTACTAAAAAATAGAAAGAAATGATCTGGACAACTAAAAATATATATATATAGAAAAAATTAGCCGGGCATGGTGGCACATGCCTGTAGTCCCAGCTACTCGGGAGGCTGAGGCAGAAGGATTGCTTGAGCCCAGGAGTTTGAGGTTGCTGTGAGCTAGGCTGACCCAAGGCACTCACTCTAGCCTGGGCAACAAAGCAAGACTCTGTCTCAAAAAAAAATAAAAAATAAAAAATAAAATAAAAATAAAAATAAAGAAATACACCGTATTCAGTTTTAACTAAGTTCCAGCATGTTCCATAGTATCTTGATGAAGCTTTGTCTTGTTCAACTTATTCCAGGATCGCACCTACATTTGTTGAAACACCCATGATTCTGCAATTCTATTTTATTTTATTTTTTTAGAGACAAGGTTTTGCTCTGTTGCCCAGGCTGGAGTACAGTGGTGCAGTCATGGCTCACTGCAGCCTCAAACTCCTGGGCTCAAGCCATCCTTCTGCTTCAGCCTCTCAAGTAGCTGGGACTACAGGCTCTTGCCACCACACCTGGCTAATTTTTCTTTATTTTTTTTAGAGATTGTGTCTGGCTCTGTTGTTCAGGCTGATCTTGAACTCCTGGCCTCAAGCAATCCTCCGCCTCAGCCTCCCATGCAATTCTATTTTAAATGAATACCAAAAGTTCCCTCACCTATATGAAATTTCATGTTTCAGGAAGGGGTGCTCACAAAAGGCTACATACTAAAATTCTAGCATTTTCTATGTCTGAATCATTTTTGCAGTGCTGCGTGAATGTAATCTACTTTTCTGCCCTTCGATTTAAGCCCAGCTCATTAGCCATAATAATCTATTCAGAACTTAATTGCTTGCTCAGTTCTTATGCTGACTTATGTTAATCAGGATATCCCAGTATGTTCAAGATATACATACAGTATCTTCTTCTATGTTCGTGAAAACCTCAAAACAGCTGCCACAGAATATTTTAAATAATTGCTTCTGTCAACTATGTAAT
>RJWJ010039941.1:0-14229 GCA_004363605.1 Indri indri | reverse complement strand
GGTCAATAGTACTTAAATGGTAATAGAAATTTTAGTCTATTTAGAATATTTTGTACTTCCACAGGCTTCCTGTAATTTGTTCAAAATGCTCTGGGATTGTTTAGTCATTATAATTATTCCCTGGGACCTTTAGTACTTTTGTGTCTAAATGTAAAGAAAGTGATCGATTTTCCTCATGGCACCTCATTTATTTGTAACTAATCAATTTTGTCCTTTCATTTGATCTTCAAAATACTGCTGCATTTTATATGCTTCCTAATGGCAAAAAAAGAGACTTCTTACCATTTTGGTCTAGGGGTATGTTTTAGTATGTTCAGGCTGCTATAACCATATACCTTAGACTGGGTAATTTATAAAAAAACAGAAATTTACTTCTCATAGTTTTTGAGGCTGCTGTCCATGAAGTCCACCTTCATGCCAGCAGATTTGATGTCTGGTGAAGGCTTGCTTTTTGCTTCAAAATGGCACCTCGTTGCTGTTTTCACATGGCAAAAGGGAGGAACAGACAGTTTCCCTCCAGCTCTTTTATAGGGGCATGAATTCCATTCTTGAGGGTGGAGACCTAAGGACCTAGTCACTTCCTAAATGTGCCACCTCTTAATACTGTCACTTTGGGGGGTTAAGTTTTAACATACGAATTTTGGAGGGACACAAACATTCAGAACATAGCAGTGTACAACAATATTATCTAGAACTATTTATAATTTATATTACTAATTTATTCCCTTTTCCTCACATGTGAATATAGATAAATTATGGCTCTTTGTACCACCTGACGTACCATTGAGAACCCCATAGTCTTTTTACCAGAGGTTGAAAAACACAAGTAGAAAAAGCATGAGATTTGAGTTCAGAAGACCTGAGTGCTGCTAATTACCGGTAGTATAATCATCGGTAAGCCATTTAACCTTGTCTGTAAAACAGGAATTATAGTAACACTTATTTCATAGAGTTGTTATGACAATGGATGTGGAAAAGGTACTTTGTACACTGCAGTGGCTCTATTTTTTGTTTATTCAGCATTGTTTCTGAGACTGGAGTCTGATTATTAAGAACTTTTCTAGTATCAATAGATAGAAAATTGAACCCAAACTGGCTGAACATAAAAGAAGAGTTTATTGGCTCACATATCTTGACTCAAAATTACAAAACAGTATCTGCTTTGGGAGCAGTTTGAGCCAGGATTGGAAATGTTATCAAGATCCACTGTTTATCTCTTTAGCCTACTCTCCTGCATAGTGATTTTATTCTACCTTCGTGTGGTGTCAGTATGATTGTCAGCACCTTTAGAGCCACAGTCACCTGTGTTTAACTCCAGAGAAAAAGAGCATATTTCTTTTAGGTAGTTTCTTTACAAACACTAGGATTTTCACTAAATTGGACCAATTTGGGTAACATGCCCATTCCCGTCTCTGGCATGACCTGACCTGATCATGAAGCTGGAAGGACTGAACCAATATGATTCACAGGGCCCATCCTCAGAGCCTGGGTGGAACCCCAGAATCACAAGTAGCAAGAGTGGCAAGATTTGGGATGTTATAACCCGAAGAAGAAGGGTGGGTTCTGGGTGATTAAAAATGTCCATTCCAGGGGCATTTAATGTTTCTGTGAAGATGTCATTTTGTCCTTAGTTTGCCCTACTCAGGAGAGATAGTTTTTATGGAAGAAATTTTGCCTTTTTGTTTTAAAATATTCTTCTCCCTCCCTTTGTTTATCTGAAGCTCATAATTATAACATGCTGTATGTCTTTCCTTTCTTTCTGGCAGCCAATTTTTCCCCATGTGTTTTTTATTGAATGATGTATGGGAAAGCCACATTTTCCTAGCTAGGAAAGCTTGGTGAGCCATTCTCTATGTCTCTGTGCATTCTGTTTAACACATTCCTATTTTTAGCTTTTTGGAAGATTTATACATATGATTGTAGCCAGTATTGCTCTTCAAACTCTTTCTTAGATAATTTAAGGTTTCATTTATCCTTTAGCACTTTTCCATGACTACTTAAGATATTGTTCTAAATATGTAAAACTTTAGCTGATGTATATATGCTGTTTAATATTTTATGGACATAATATGAGTGAGTTTGTATTTTTCTCTAGGTAATTTCATTTATATGTACTTATTTTAATACTAACATTAAATGTAGACAAATAAAACTTAAATAACTTTTTTTTCTGAATAAGGCTGAAAACTAATAACAGATAACTTCCTAAATTTTTAAGTATCAGTACTACCAGGGAAAAAGAAAAAAAATAGTTCGCCTTTGAAGCTTGTACACTGTTATATGGCATAACATTGTACTGTACAGTTTCAAATGATAAAGATGAAAAATTAATTTTAGAAAACACTGGAATCTTTACTCTCTAGCACAATACATTGTTACTGTTGGTGAACTTTACTGGAAGAAAGTAAGAAAATTAGATTATCATTGATAGTACTTTTCTCCTGGTACATGTTTAAATCTCTAGAGGGATGAGTTTTTGATGTTTTGGTTTTCTATGTTTGCATTTTGATTCAGTAGTCTCAGTCAGTAATTAATGTTTTTTGGTTATGTTAATCATTCATGAATAAATACATAAATAAATAGCTCAACTGACCAAAATTTTTTCCTTTTTAGTAAAAATGTAATCTTCTTTTTCTTTTTTTACTTCAATGAGCTGCAGCCATTCAGTTGTCTCTTCAAGATCAAAAGTTAATAAAGAAGGCCCTTGGGTTCACTTTGTTTTCACTAGCCTTTGCTTGCAAAACAGAATGAATAAGTGGCATCCGCATGGGTAATTTATTATGTGGATAGGCTGTAACACCTGAGACGAAAACTCTATCCAGTCTCCCTCCCCACCAGTCTGTGAGATGCTCTGGCAAAATGGTAGGAGAAAACAATTTGAAAATTTCTTTTGAATCTTCATCATGTAAACCCACTACTTACAAGAATCAGGTACTGTGAGGTGATTCTGTGCTACTGAATTTAATATACTTTCTTTGCAAGCCTGGATCCACCTATTACTACCATGCAGCCTGGTGGGATTACCTTATTTTTCTGATCTCTAAAATGGTCATTTAAATATGACAACTTCCTAGGGCTATGTTTGTGATTAAAGGAGTTACACATGTATAATATTTAGAAGAGTGGTAGATAGTAAGCACTCTGTAAATATTAACCATTATTATGGAATAGAGTACCCCATGGCAGGTAAGAGCCAAGGCTCTGAAGTTAAACTTGCTTGATTTTATCCTGTTTTTGCCCTTGGGCAAACTAGTTAATCTCCCTCAGCCGTAATAATTAAATATCTCACTTGTAAAATTGGTATAATAATGGTACCAAAGTCATAAGGTTGTTGTGAGTTTAAATGAGACAACATTAGAACTTAGAATAATGCTGGGTGCATGTAATTGCTTCATAAATATAACCTATTATTATGATTAACAGCATGTGTATTGGATTATAAACTGCACAAGAGCACATAGAAGACATTTACTTAATTCAATTTGCAGAGATTCTAAAAGAGAAACTCCTGTGTATAAATACTTCCATATAATTAGGTTTTAAATTTGGATTAGCTATGCTTTATTTTTTATTCCACTACCCAGTATTATGGTAAGTGGTTGAATACCACCAACAAATGTAAGTGAACGCACATGTACTAAATATGAAACAATTAAACATCAAAGCCCTGTGTTAGATAAACCAGACTTAGCTCCTAAAGGAAATGAATGCTGAGGCATATAAATATTTGTATCAAGAGGCAGGAAATAGCCATAAAGGAATAAGCTTTATGGAGTAAAGGAATGGAGGAGAATCTCAAAGAAATACCTGAGCACAGATAAGAGTATATTGACCCAAGAGTCACTCCTGCAGTAGCATAGCAAAGAATATGTTCACAAACATTCAAAGAGTTTGTATTGTAGAGCTGTTTCTGGGTTGTGTATATTGGTGCAAAAGTATTAATATCAGGATCTGTATCAGGAAAATGACCGGCCTAGTGGAAATTAGCAGGAAAAACAAAACCTCCCTATACCAAAAAGTTGATGCTGGCAGGAACCTGCTGGAATGACATAAGTAGAACAAGATCAGGACCAGGTTAGTAATATGACTCAAATTATTCATGACCAAAGGCTTTATAATCTTTAGTGGGTACTTACTGTATACCAGGTTCTATGCCAGGTGCTTTCATATGATTTCATTTAATCTTCACTTCAGTGTTTTAGATACTATTACTATTAGTCCCATTTTGTAGTTGAATAATTTTTTCAAGGATAGGGATGGTAGAGCTGGGGAGAAAATTCAGGTATTCTGAATCTAGAGTCTGTTCATTAACAGTTGCTCCATATTCCATATCAATCCATTGTAGAAGAGAAATTTGCAATTATTAAAAAAACTCATGCTGTAGTTATTATAGCTTTGTGCTATGGTTTGAATGTCCCCTCCAAAAGTCTTGTTTAAACTTAAGCCCCAGTAGGCAAAATAGAAATTTGGGGGTCTTTAAGAGGTGATTAGATCGTGAGAGCTCTTCCCTCATGAATGGATTGATCTGTTCATAGATTAATGGTTTAATGGATTAATGGGTTATCATGGGAGTGGAACTGGCATCCTTATAAGAAGAGGAAGAGAGACCTGAGCTAGCATGCTCAACCCACTTGCCGTGTGATGCCCCGCATTGCCTTGGGACTCTTCAGAGAGTCCCCACCAGCAAGAAGACCCTCACCAGATGTGGCCGCTCACCATTAGACTTCTCCATAACCATAAGAAATAAATTCCTGTAATTTGTAAATTACCCAGTTTCAGATATTCTGTTATAAGCATCAGAAAACAAACTAAGACATTTTGCTTAATTGTTAATTAATTACTAAAAGTTACTACTTTACACTATATGTTAAATTCTTCTTAAATCCTTCTGTGGTTGTTGTAAGATCCTGAGTTAAAAACACTGTCACCCAAGTGAACAGGGAGGACCAGCAGCCCTGCTAGCCTGAGGTTGTGGTCCTGTTTGGGTAGACAATGGCTTGTTAAACTAGCTGGATATTTAACAAGAATTTCCAGGAAGTGAAGCAGTTATAGGGTATGACAAACTCTCCATATATCCCAGGTTGACCAAAAGGCTGTGTGCATTTGCATTAGAGACAGAAATGGGTCCAAGCCACCCACACATTCCTGGCTGACGGAGTCTGAGCACATGCACAGAGAAGACTCAAGAGATCCTGGTGGAAAGTAAAAGCTGGGGAAGGCTTGAAAATGGCCTGTACTTTGAATGTGTTCTCCAGGCCACACATAGGTCCCTCAGCAGAGTGGAAGTCTTCCTGGCCTGAGGTCTTTGAGCACAGCTTGAGAAAGTCTTTGCATGAACACTAAGCTATGTATAATAAATACATCAGTGATTTCTGAGAAACTAAGCTTAGCATAAAAGCAGGAAAGAAAAAGAATAAGCAGAGACATGACTGAAACCCACTTGACAGATTTAGTCCAGGCTAGTTATTAAACAATCAACAACAACAGTAATAACCCTCAGAGGGCAAAATAAAAATCCAGAGCTGCTACAATATATTATCTAAAATGCTTAGTATTAAGCATTAAACAAAAATATCACATGATATGTGAGAAAACAAGTGTGACTCATATCCAGGAAAAAAAGTAGTCAGTTGAACATCTCTCTGAATTTCCTCAGAGTTTTCTTTTAGCTTAGAAAAAATTTAAAGCAACTGCAATCACAGTATTCAAAGATGTAAGCAAAATCATGCTTATAAAATGAAAGTAAACTGTGATGATAATAATTTAACAAATAGAAAATATGAGGAGATAGAAATTATAAAAAAGAAAACAAATGGAAATCCTGGAGTTAAAAGTACAGTAAATGAAATGAAAATTTTACTAGAGGGAACCAATAGCGGATTTAACACAGCAGAAAAGAGATCGATTGAAACAATTCAATCTGAAAAACAGAGACAGAAATAATTGAAGAGAAAGCCTCAGAAAACAATAAGACAACATAAAGTATACATATAATGGGAGTCCCATAAAGAGAGGTAATAAAGAAGCAGAAATAATATTTGAAGAAATAATAGCTGAAAAAGAAAACCAAAAATAAAAAAAGTGGAGAGAATTAGTTGCTCACAGAAATGTTTTAAAAGAAATACTAAATAAGGTTTTTTAGTCTGAAAAGAAGTGACACTAGAAAATATCTCAAATCTCTTAGAGAAATCAGTAGTGACAGAAATGGTAAGTATGTGAATAAATCTAAAAGCTTCTATTAATATTTTTTCTTATTTCTTTTTTAAACTCCTTCAAAAGATACAAGGTTGTATAAAATAATAATTATAGCACTGTATTGTTGAGTTTATAACATATATAGAGATAATATATATAAAAACATTAGCACAAAGGAGGGGAGAGGAAAAGGAGATATATTAAAGCAAAGATTCTGTATTTTAGCAGAATTAAGTTAGTATTATTTCGAAGTAGACTGTGATAAGTTGAAACGCATTTTGTAATCTCTAGAGCAACCACTAATAGCTGAAAGATACAGTAAAATATTAGCAGAGAAATTAAAATGGTTATATGCATGCAAACATACACACACACCATATACATAATATATATGCATATCTGTGACACATATATGTATATTCACAAAATTAGACACTAGGCAAATTTTTGGATAACCATTGGTGGCATAAGTAAATAATAGCAGTTCCCTTTAGCAATATACAAAATTTGTAATTGTTTCCAGTTGTCCCCATGACCTCACATTTTCCATTTTTGGAATGTCCTCATTATGTTACTCCTCATAAAACTGGTAATTCTGTTTTCCTCTGCTGGTCTATCTAGAGCTTACACTGAAATCTACATTTCCTATCTTCAAAGAAGCTTCATATTATGCCAAAGTCATTAGATTCTCATGTGGTGAAGCATTATGTCTTTAGGATCTGCTGTCAGTTGCCCATTCATTTGAAGTGGGTAAAAGAAGGCCAATGAGTTTGAAGTTAAAGATTTTGATTTCAGTTATTACGAAAAGTCTCCAATGAGAAACTTTTTTAAAAAGGAACTTTTATTTTAGTTTGAGAAGGTAATCGATGTTGTTCCTATTATTTAACATCTACATTAGGAGATGGAGCAGTCAGGTCCCAACTTCAACAGCACAGAGACAAATTAGAATAAATGAAGAGGTTTTATTTACAAAGGGTCTATTTTCAAAGGATTGGACAGAATGAAGGGGAACCACAGGGATAATGAATAACCTGGAGCAGAATTGGTGGAGGAGTTTTGTCACTTTGAGTGTGGAAAGAATAAGAGGAGGAATCTAGAAGGAGGGGGTTATGTAGAGATGGCAGTCTTGAAGGGTACTGTGACCTTGAGGGGATACAGCTAGGGAAATAAATATCCTGACTTCCTCCTTCCAGTCACCTGACTGGTCTCCTCATTGACTGAATCCAGCAAGAAGCCAGAGGGTGGAAACCTGTTGATATTGTCTATGCTGGGAAGCCTTTTGGGGCAGAGAGCAGCATGGAGGAAGGATGTGAAGGTGGAAATGGAAGATGTTCAGCACAGTTGGGGGTAGGGAGGTGGGAGTTAGGTGTGGAATTACCTGATTTACATCATGTCGTGGGGCATGTTCTACTGTAAGAAACCTCATCTGTGATATTATAGCCTGAGATATTCTCACAAGCTATTAATATAATGCTGGACCACCATTCTGTGAATAATTCCCACTGTACATAAGAATATAATAAATTACTTCATTTGAAAAACTTGTCATGAGCATTATGTTTCTTTTAGAAGGATCTGGACCAGTATTCACATGGACTGGGTTTTCCATTGATGGAAAGGAGCAGATACAAAGAGAGAAAAAGGACAAATGAAACACTGCTCAGATTTTGCCTTTAAGCTTCAAGAAAAAAGTGCGAAAAGGAAATAAGGCAGAAAAATAAGCATAGAATGATAAAACTTAGCTCTTTTCCTTGGTATCTTTTATAATTAAAAAAATCTATATTTTGTATGTAGAGACAATTCATTAAAGAGGAGCAAATAGACGATAGTAATGTTTTAAAAAGTTAACATTACTAATAAACAAATGCAAATTAAAAACATGGTAGAATTTAATTTTCAAATGTTGGAAAAGATTACTTTCCCCAGTATTGACAAGGTTGTGGTGAAACAGGCTTTTGCAGAGTCCAGTGGGAGTTTATATTGATACCACCTTTTCAGAAATCATTTTGGCAATACAAATTAGTAACCTAAAAACAGTTCAGATATATTAACTAATTTCACTTAGTTTCTCCAGAGAGAACCTAAGTGTTCAACATTATAGATGTGCTTAAGTGCATCGTGTATCAACCACAAGATAGACTATTATGAAGCTATTTATGCTGTTTTTTGAGAGTTCCTAATGCATGGAAAATGTTTATGATACAATGCTAGTTTAAAAAAGAATATAAATTACATTTTCAATAATATGAATAGAAGGATGGAAATAGATGAAAATGTCAGTAGTGATCATCTAATGGTAATGAAATAATGGGTAATACCTACACTTTCTCTCTACTTTTATTTTTTTTGCAGTTATTATGTATAACTTTTAAAATATAATGAAGAACATAGTTTTTAAAAGTTGATTTTTCCTGTTGCCCGTTGTGTGAGCAACTTAAAATGTTTGACAATCAGCTGGAGGCATTGATCTCTTCCATTCTCTGTAAAGAATAAAAAGAGTAGAGAAATTAAATTTAAACTGCTTTGAGAGTCACGTGGAATTTGAAAGTTTCAGAAATATTTATATTTATACCCTCTTTTTATATATATGGTTTGGAAAGAAAAATGATTTTAATATTTTCTTCTTTATGCTTTAATGTGTTTTCCACAATGGCTATAATGAGCATGTTACAATTTTTTAAAAAAGGACTATCTTTAAAAAAAGGACTATCACAGCATGTTACTTTTTATAATCAAAAAAATCAATTTTATATATACATATATATAAATTGGTCATGGTGGGAATTAAGCAGTTAGGCACATGAAAGTTTATTTCTTTCGTGTACTTTGGAGGTCATTTTAAAATTCATCATAATTATACTTATTGTATTTGGTTGTTTTAATAATAAAGTGTATTTATGGAAGCATGATAGCTAACCTCAACCTGGTATATCACTTAGTTGAAAACCACATGATTAAGATTTTCTTTTGCTTCCTGAAGGCCTAATGCAGGGAAGAGGGATGGAAAGAGATAGGAAAAGGCTTTTTTCCCCTTACTATCTTAATACAGAGTTGCCGTATGGCTGTGTAGGGTAAATAGTCAATATGTGCTGCAGAGAATTAGGAGCAGAAAACCTTAGGTGCATTAAGAGAATTTGTTAAAAAAACAAGTATTACTCATTCCTAGATAATACTGAAAGGTACAGTAAGAGAAAAAGGGGAGAGGACAACTATTACTCCTCCTCGGTCCTCTTTGCTGATTTCTTTAAAGAGATTCCGATAATGCCCAATGAACTCCTGGTCCTCACTCCTTTTTCCTCTCTCTTCTCAATTAATTTACATCTTCTTTATCCTTTGTCTAATGCTATGTCTCAATATCACTGTCTCTTTTATCTACTTACATCTATCTTTATCTCTTCTATTTCTGGAATTTTCTTTTAATATAGGAGCTTTAGTTTCCTAGTGCTGTTATAACAAATTACCACAAACTGGGTGGCGTCAAACAACAGAAATTTATTCTCTCACAGTACTGAAGGTCAGAAGTCCAAAATTAAACTATTTGTAGGGTTGGTTCCTTCTGGAGGCTCTGAGGGAGAATCTGTTCCATGCCTCTCTTTTAGTGTCTGGTGGCTGCCGGAATCTTTGGTGTTTCTTGGCTTGTAGATATATCACTTCTGTCTTCAAGTTGCCTTCTTTACATGTTCCACCTACCTTTCTCTTCTCATATGAGGACAGTTGTCATTTGATGTAGGGTCCACCCTAATTCACCGTTGTCTCATCTTGAGATCCTTAACTTAGTAACGTCTGCAAAGACTCTTTTTTCCAAATAAGGTCACACTTTTAGGTTCTGGATAGATATGTCTTTTGAGGGGCCACCATTCAACCCACTACAATAGGAGATCTTTTCTGGTAACATTTCTCTCTGCTTTACAGCTATTTCCTCTCCCTAATTCCTGCTCTCCTTCTTGCTCTCCTTCCTTCTGCTGTCTAGGACTTCTGCTGTCTAGGACTTGGACCTATATTTCCCACTGCAAAGTTTCACAGAATCCTGTTCTGCTAGATGTATTGTCTAGGGAGTGCTAAGGCTAAACCAGTTTGGGGAATGCTGTATTCTGTACCTTCCTGTTGGAAATTCATAACATACATTACCATATTAAGGGCCTGAGAAATCCTTCTGTCTTATTATTTCCTAAATCATGAAACTCTTTTCAGCATTATATCCACTAGAATCTTGTGAAACTCTGCTTGTAGCACACGCTTTGGGAACTGCCATGGAATAGGTTCTGTCCGCTAACTGTCATGCTCTGTTGGTGCTTTGTTTATTTTTAGAAACCCATTTTCTGCCTACCTCTGGACGAGTCTCAGTTTTCGTTTTTCAACTCCTTATTTTTTTGTAAAAATTATTATATTGTCTTTAAAATTTCTATCCCATGTTTATGTAGGTAACTGCTAAATTCACGTCTCTAGATTTGACGTGTATCAGCTTCAGTTCCGTACATTTTCTGTCTAGTATTAGTCTAGAATGAGCAATTTCTCTCTTTTTCCAAGTTTTTCTAGTGCTTTTTAAGACTCTTGTTTTATATTATTTTTCAAACGGCCTTGAAGCATTTTAAAAGAATTTTTACTTCAAATTGGAGAGACAGAAGAAAGTAATCAGTCTAAAAGCTTTAATATTTATCTGGAAACCTATACATCTTCAAAATGTTTTAGTAAATGACTTCTAGAATGAACCATACTGTACCATTTAAGCTGCAGAAAGAAAATGTAAAATGACTGCATATTTAAATACATAGTTCAGGCATTTAGGCTTCTCCCATTACTTATGGGATTTTCTGTACATTTTATGTTGGTGTTAGAATTTTAAAAGGTGTTGGACAACTGCCACACTGATATTTCAAAGTCTCATTTATCTTTATAAATTTCATGTTTTGTTGTTAGTTTTCCATACAACTATGATAACATTCCTATCTCCAGGACTATAGCAAATGGAAGTTTAACTTTTTAGAATACCTTTAAAATGAAATTTGAAATAAGACTTTAAAAACATAAAAATATTTCTCTTTAAGAAGTAACATGCCTAAATTATAGTATTGTTCTGAACTGTATAACACCAAAAGACTACCTGGTAGCTGAGACTTTATTCTCTAGATAGTCTTAAAAACTTTTAATATGCTGAAACTGTGACAAATTAATCAGAGTGCCATAGAACTCTCTGCTCTTCAGAGTTTCCATTATTATAGATGATACATATATTTGGTTTTCTTTACATAGACCATTACTCCATTTATTCCATTGTACTCGAATCTGTCTAACGAGCTTCTGGTTCTACCCGTGGACAGTGCTTTGAGTGTCTTGCCAAATTCTTACTGAATGCTGAGGTGTTTGCTGAGCTCAGTCTGACAGCTGCTTTCATTTAATGATTTTACAAGGGACTCAGTAACTTACTTAGCCCTTGGCTTGTTTGCAAGTAGTCTCACTTGTTACAATTTTGTAAGTATGAAGAAAAGCCCTCTTCTTCTTGGTTAAACCAAATGAAGGGCAAGCTTACCCTAGCGAAATAGGAAAATGTTGCCAAAACTGTTGATATATCTGTGCAATCGTGGGATCTTTAGAGATGGGGGTTAATTTAAAAAATCAAAGGGGCATTTGGGTAGTGATAAAGCTTAGATTTGAATTTAATTTTCCCTTCTTTCTCATAATGCCATTATTACAGAAGTTGATTAAAAGAAAAGTGGCCAGATTCCAAGGCATTTCTTTATGGAGATGAACTCTTTAAATTTTCCTCATAAGTAACCTGTGGATAGACTGAGTAGATTTTTCTGGACCCATCCAAAGTAGGTATGTTAGATTTAATGAAATAATTATTTACTTTTAGGACTGCTGAGAGATAATTCTCTATAGGTCTCTCTTGTGTCTATACATCTTGTGTGAGCAGAGGCACTACTACCCTTTTGTTCCACCCTGTATTTCAAGAATGTTTGAATAGAGAGTAACTTTGGAAGATATAGTGTCTCCCTCTTGAGCAGACAGATTTGTTTACTTTTAGCGTAATAAAGACAATTTCTCCTTTCAGAGCAAAGATCAAAGATCAGAGCAGGTTTGATTATTGCCCATTATAAAAAATTTGGATTACCTAAGCTCAGGGTTCCTCAGCTGAGAGTGACATTAAACCATTGTGTGCCGTATCCACCTGGCACATTCTGCATTGCCCTCATGGGACTTGAGGGGCAAGGGAACACACACTACCATAAAGCTTATTTGCTGTAAGTGTGTTCTATGTTTCTGATCCAGTAGTCTTAACTCAGATTTATCTAAGTGCTAATTCTTTAGGTTCATTTTCAGGGGCAATTCCACTTCCCCTATTTCCAAGGTTTTGGGGGCTGGTCATAGCAGCCTCCTTGACTGTTTTATAGTACTCAACTCAGACGACTAACAGGCCTTTAAAAGTCGAAAGGTGACAAAATTATTCCTTTTTCATTTTATTAGTCAGGATAGGCTATGTATGCTGTGATAACAAATCAACCCCCAAATCTTAGTGGATGAACACAACCAGGTTTTGTTTGTATCTCAGACAGTGTTCATTGAGATTAGGTGACTCTCTAGGGCAGCCACATCCTTTATCCTCCACATGATGATTGACTCAGGCTGCTCCCATTTTTGGTGTTGCCATCTGAATTTGTGTACCCCTGATGGTAGAGCAGGGGAAGAGACTAAGCGGACACCTCACACTTACCCTTATATGTCTTGACTCCCATCACTCAATCACATGGCTCTACCAGTCTGGAAGGTGGCTGGTAATTATAGGGAAAACTATAGAGATTCAGTAAACAATAAAAGTCTCTGTCACTTTTGTGGACACCCTTGCAAATATTTTTGAAAAGGAGATTGACTTTCCTACTTATTCTCATGCTAGTGATGCATTTAAAAATTATTATAGTCTCATAATAAGTATCAGTAACTGGTATGTGTGAATCCCTCCTTCCTTTTAAAAAAACTATCTTTGCTATTTTTGTCTGCTTATTCTTCCAGATAAAACTGAAAATCATTTTGGGGCATTTAAAATTCTTTCAGAAGGATTTTTTGTCATTCTTATTGGAATCAAATTAAAGCTATAAAGTCATTTAGGAAGAATGATGTTTTATAATATTAATCTCTACATGCAGAAACAAGACTAATTCTAATTTTTATACTAATAAAGGTTTATAATTTACTTCATAAGATTCAAATACATTTCTAAAATAATTATTAATAGGCATTTTAGGTTTTTTTAAAAAATGTACAAATTTGTGGGGTACATGTAAAGTTTTTTACATGTATGTAATAAATAGTGCTCAAGTTGGTATTTAAAGAGTCCATCTAAGCACAATACATTTTTATTTAACTGTAGTGACCCTACTCTGTTATCAAACACTGAATTTATTACTTGTATCTAGCTGTCTTTAACCTACTTGTCTTCATCCTCCCCCTTTTCTTCCAGTCACCATTCCCAGTCTCTAGTCTCCATCTTTCCACTTTCTACCATGCGATCAAATTTTTTAGCTCTCACATATAAGTGAGAACATGGGATGTTTGTCTTTTGGTGCCTGGCTTATTTCATTTAAGATAACTTCCAGTTCCCTCTATGTTGCTATAAATGACATGATTTCATCTTTTTCATGGCTGAATAATATTCCACTGTGTATACATAAAAAATATACCACATTTTTTTAGTCTGTTCATATGTTGATGGACACTTAAGTTGATTCCATATCTTTGCTATTGGGAGTAGTGCTGCAATAACCAGTGAGTGCAGGTATCACTTTATATTGATTTCTTTTCCTTTGCATAGAGATGCCCAGCAGTGGCATAGTGGGTTTGAATGGTAGTTCTAGTGTTGGTTTTTTTGAGAAATTTCCATACCGTTTTCCATAGTAGCTGTACTAGTTGAAAGAATAATGCATATAAATAATATTAACATGATAATATCTGAAAAAGAAGAAACACCACACCCTGTAGCTGTCACTTCTTCCGCCCTCATTCCCACAGCCCTAAGCAATCCCAGTTCTGTGTTCTGTC
>RJWJ010039940.1:0-14212 GCA_004363605.1 Indri indri | reverse complement strand
CATAATTTAACCTCTGCTCAGCACCTCCGCGGGGTCAGGCCGTCGGCATCTCTCACCTCCTCGGTGGTGTCAGCTGCCCTGACTCCTTCAGTGAACCCGGCAGCCACCAGTGATCCTGCTAGAAGGGGAGTTAGACTGAGCCGCTCCCTGCCGACAGCCCTCCCATGGCCCCTGTGCATTCCAAGGAGAAGTCAAAGTTCTTACAGAGCCTGGGGTCCCCCATCATGTCCTCTCCCCCTCACCCCTCTGCCCTCTCCCAGCCACACGCCTTCCTCCACCCTGGACCACACCAGGAACATTCGTGCCCCAGGGCATTAGCACGTGCTGCTCCCTCCCTTGAAGGTTCTTCTCCCAAGTATCTGCGGGGCTCTCTGCTCACCTTTGGGTCTTAAAGTTCACCTGTTGGGATGCTTTGCCTGGCCCCTGCACCTGCAGCTGTAGCCGCAGCTTCCTCTCCCGCCCTGTTGTTACCCACGGCACTCACACCTGCTGATGTGCAGGTGGAGAAGGGTGGAGATGCACTTTTTCATCTGTTTTCTGAAAAGAGTATCGGCGGGGCTGAACTAATGCCGGGCAGGCATGAGTATTTCCACGTAGTGTGGCCCCTCTGTGTGGGGAAGCTTCCTGCTGCTGGAAAAGATGCCAGGGGCTTCAACGCACTTCGAAATTGTATTTATCGTCTGTCTCCCTTCACCAGAGTGAGCTCCAGGAGGAGCGGGATTTTTGCCTGTTTCGTTCACAGCTATAGCCCCGGTGCTTGTAGGCACTCAGTAAATATTCGCAGAATGGATAAATAAAAGATTTGAAAGCTGGCAGGCGGTTTTCTCTCCTTTAACTTTTGTGTCGGTGCCGACCCATGCAAGCCACAAACATGCCGACTGCGTCTCTGGAACCGGGACTAACACCGGCACCATCTCGGTGCCGGGCACCACTCTGACGGGTGCTGGAGAAACAGCCGCCCCCTCTGCGAACCTGGTGAGACCAGCTCCGACTGCAGGACAGCGTCTGAGACTTGCATTCCGAGTCACCCAGAGGCAGGTGGGCCATGGTGCTGTGAGCCACTGGGGTTGCACGGGGAGGGAACAGCTCAGGCCTGTCCCAGGGTGCACGGCACAAAAAGGGCTTTGTCAGCAGCCCAGGGTCCCCTGCGCAGCCCTGCCTGTGTGGCACCCACGGGCCCTCCTCCTCCTCCCTGAGCAGTTCCAACCCTGCTCTCCCGGCACCAGCCCCAGCTCAGGCCGCGGGGAGAGAATTTCTCAGGAATTGGTTAAGCCAGCAAGTGGCCGGCGTGGCCCCGGGCTGCAAAGGTTCAAAGGCCTCGGCTTCCCCGGTGGGGGCCAGATTGCTGTCCCAGATGTGAAGGAAGGCATTTTGGTATTTTAAGGATGTTGGTAATTTGCAAACCGCGTGAAGTTTCCGTGTGCGTACATGTGCGTGTACACGTGTGTGTTCTGGAGTCCTTCCTGCTGCGGGCGGCCAGAGCCCCGTGTGAGCACAGCTGTGCTGAGGAAGCAGGAGGGCCCTCTGGGCGACACCGATGACCGGCCCTGAGCCCCGGGCCGGCTCCCTCCCAGGCTGGGGGCCGTGGCGGGGCAGGAGCCGTTCCTGGGAAGCCTGTGCTTTGGGGCCAGATCATCTGGCAGGACCCCCCTGCCGCCGCTGATGCTCCAAAGATTGCAATTTCCCCTTGTTTTTGCCCAGAAATGTCTGGCTCCAGCTGCCCACACCCCGTGCCTTCCCTGCCTGCCTTTCTGTTTTGAGCGCTGGAACATTCCGGTCAGAGCCGGGCTCTGCGGTGGGGGGAGAGCCAGCAGGAGACGGGGTGCTGGGAGCCCAGAGGCCACAGCTGGCCACAGCCCTGGTCCCACCCTGAGCGTCATCTGCGCGTGAGCGTCAGGGGTGTGCCGGGAGAGGCCCGTAGGCTGCGTCCCAGCCCGGACTCGGGGTCTCCCGTGGGTTTCGCCCTCCTTTCCTGGGCGTGAGCTCTCTGCACTCACCCCTCTTTCTCCCACACTGACCCCAAAGCCAGTCTGAGATGGGGGGTCCTGGGGTGGGAGGCAGGCGGGGGAGCCCGGGCCTCCCAGGGAGGGTGGGCTTGAAGCGTTGAGTGAAGGTGGCCCACCCTCCCTCGGGGCCAGGACTCCACCCAGCAGGGTCTGGCAGCCTGGCCCACACCCGGCTCTGTGGCCATAAGGAAGCTGAATGCACTGGACTCGCCCAGTTCTGCGCCTGGGTCACCTGGAAGGGTGTGGGGAGGGGCGGAAGAGCCAGGGAAGAGTCGGGGGTGCCCTGGTGTGGGCTGGGATGCCCGGGTGCGGGGGGCTCCGGAGCCAGGATGAGCAGGTTAAGCGAAGCTGGTGGTATCAATTTGGGACATGTGGACTTTGGGTCCCAGTGACATCTTCCCAGTGTCCCCCAGGAGCCAGGGAGGTCACAATGCCACCTTCCGAGAGAGGTATCTGTGGAATGCCCCGTGGTGCAGGGCCCTGGGCGGGGGGCCGTGGAGGCTGCAGACCCCCTGCCTTCGGGGAGCTGCGACGGGCGCAGGGCAGCAAAAGCCCCTCGTGGAAGGCGGAGGGTGGGAGGGCAGGAGCAGGCGTAGGTCCTCGGGGAGCCCAGGTGGGAGCCACACCGCCCCAGGGCAGCCCAGGAAGGCTGCAGAGTGGAGGTGGTGTCGGTGCCAGGTTGCACAGATGGGGCCAAGCTGGCGGGCAGGGCCGGGCAGTGTGGGGCAGACTGCGCGGGCAGCCGGAGAAGCCTCAGCTAGGAGGACCCCTCTCCCAGCCCCGGCCCCATGTTCTGCCCTCTGGTCCCCCCGAGTCTGTCCACGGCCAGGGGACAGCACACGCGTGGGGTGGGGGCACCTCACAGATGGGGGTGGGAGCAGAGGGCGGCGGCCCAGAGCCCGCCAGGGCTGGGCGTGAAAGCGCCACACGCAGCCTCTGCCCTCGGCCTCCACGTCCGAGACGCTCACTTCCTGCCGCCGTCAGAGGCAGCCCCAGCGGAAGCGGCTGCCGTGGTTTTGCTCCTGTGGCCCAGAGACCCCAGGTCCTAGCTGAGAACTGGGTCAGCCTCCGAGGCACTTCCAGGGGCCCAGGAGTGGCCCCGACTCCCCCGGCAGCCTCTTTCCGGCTGTGTTCAGAGAACAGGCTGGGCAGGAGAGAACCCTCTGATGCCAGCCTGGGTGACGTCCCTAAGGGAGCCCCGGCCACACACAGGTCAAAGGCCACCGCCCCAGAAAGCTCTGCCGGGGTGGGGATGGGGTGAGCAACCCCTGCCCTGCCTGAGAGTTGGTGCCGGGTGCAGTGGTCCCCGACCGCTGTGGAGAGAGGCCAGGAGGCGCGGATCTGAGCCAGCGCCGTGACAGGAGGCTCAGGCTGGGGCTCACCGGCTATCTCATTGTCATCCTTTGCCCCGCCCCATTCCTACCTAATTCATCTATTCCTTCAACAAACGTTTAATGCCCAGGACGGGAAAGCACGGTTAACAAAGAGACTCCGAGTCCTGGTCCCCGAGGAAACTACTATCCTCCGAGGCGCGCAACCAAACACCTCCTCCTTCAGGAAGCCCTCCCGGCTGTTCTGGGAGGTCCTTCCTCTGGCTTTGTCCCTCTCAGGGCTCAGGCCACGTCTTCTTTAGCCCTAGGGTGGCCTTGTGGGACATGGCTCTGCCCCTCCCTGGAGCCAGCGCACACACAGATCGCAGGAAGCGTCGGTCACTGCCACCGTAGGCACCTGCGCCAATGTACCACCACCGTCATCGAGGAGGGGCAAGATTCTGGGGTCCTGTGAACCCCGACGGGCTCCGGGCCTCAGGCAGACGACACTCAGTGTTACCAGCACCCACACACGTGGGCCCTTCTTTGAGGACACTTGGCCCCTAGAAATGCCCACGGTCAAAACTCACAGGTAGGAGCCACTCAAATGAACCCCGCTGTACAAGCCTCGCCTGCAGGAAGGCCGCATCCCGCAGGACTCTAGAGGGAGGCAGGGCTGTCATCAGTCCCCAAACGCCCCCCCCCTGCCCCCCGAGGTCTCAGTGTGACTTCACTTTCCACCTGGAGCTGCTCGCGTGTGGGCTGGTTCCGGCAAGGGCGGTCCAGGTGATGCTGAGGTGGGTGGTGGTGTCAGGGCTGTGATGTCCCTCAAATTCGTGTCCTCAGACCCTCCCCTTGGTCCTCTGCATCTCCCAGGAGGAGGGCGAGGCCGGCCCTGCCGGGGATCCGTGCTGCCTGCGGGAAGGGCCGGCTCTGGCAGGGACGTGGAGTCCAGGCACAGCCGGGGGAGGATCCCAGGGGTGGACGGGAGCACTGGGCTGGCAGGACAGCCGGTTCCTGTGTCCTCGCCAGGCCTTGCAAGCGAAGGCCCAGGCGGGAGAGCGAGGGCTGGACCCAGGCCCAGCAGATCCGGCGCTCGCCAGAGCTTGGGCTCCACTCCCGGGAAAGGGAACATCTGCAAAGCGCGGAGGAATCCTGACCTCCCCGGGTGTGGGGGCGGAGCGGTGGCCAAGAGCTGGTCCGCTGTGCGGCCCTGACGAAGGGCAGCTGTCAGTGCCCTGGGGGACCTTCCCCGCCTGAGAATGGGACTGGCAGGGGCACCCGCCAGCAAGCGGGTGACACACACACGTGCCCTGTGCAGCCCGGCCGTGGGACGCAGTCCTCACTGCTCCGGAGGCACGGCCCTCCCTGAGAACATTCTGGGTGGGCTTGGCCACGCCGGCCCTTGACCTGAGCCTGGCCACGAGGCTGTCCCTGGAGGGGGCAAACATGTTAGGGGGCGGAGACGGGTCTCCAGGGCAGTGCCTTCCCTGCCCAGACTCATGTGCTGGGCCCAGCACGTCCCCTGTGCTTTAGTGGCCAGGGCACCAGTGTCGCTCAAACTTGCACTCCGGCCAGGCCCGACACTCAGCCCAGGGTGGTCGTCTTGCCTCCCTGCTCCCCTCTGCTGTCAGCCAGGAGGCTGCGACTCGGGTGTCTGTTTAATGTCTCAGCAAAACATGGGAGAGGCGGCCGGCGCTTGGCAGCCTTGGAGGGGCAGCCGAGGCTTCCAGTCCACAACCAGAGACGAGAGTGGCGGCAGCTGGAACCTTAACGGAGCCCAGTCCCCCTGTTGGGGCTCTCGGGTGCAGGGGCGGAGGTCTGCCCGACTCCACTGTCCCCTCCCTGGCCACCTGCACACAGCAGTCTTGCCCGCCAAGAGCAGACTTGCTGCCTTGCTGAAGCTTCCTGTGACTCCCGGTGCACCTGAGCCGGGCCCACTGCCTCGGGGGTCTCAGGTCCTTCCCTCCCCAGGGCCTTTGCACTTGCTGTCCCCCTGCCTGGGAAGGAGAACTAGCCTGACCCAGTTTGTGTGGTTCAGGAGGCCAAGGCGGGGAAGGGCCTGTAAACCGTCATTCCTGGAAGCGCCTCTGACCCCCTCTCCCCCACCCTTCACTGCCACTCTGCCCGTGCGGGAAGAGTCCCAGGCAGGTCCCGGGTGCTTCATATTTTACCCTTCCACCGATCCTGGCAGGGGTGTCCACATGTCAACAGCACGCCCTGCCACCCCAAATGTAGTCTGTGGTCTGGCGATGCCAGCAGCCACCCCCCGGGAGCTGGGCCCCGACCTGCTGAATGAGAACCTACACTCTGACCCAACCCTCCAGGTTGGCACGTGAACATCCGAGAACAGCCTGAGCGGATGGTGCTTAACCCTGGGGAGGGAGCCCTGACGGGGTTTGGACGCGGTGCTGTGTGGGCCGGGGGAGCCTTCCCAGCCCCAGCCACCACTTGTAGCCAAAGCGACCCCGCTCGACGCCACAGAGGGCTCTGGCCACGCCGATGAGGCGCTGGGGAGAAACAGGTGCAGCTCCGGGGCCAGGCTTTGCTCTCCGGGCCCAGCACACACTCGCCCTGAGCAAGGCTGTCCGCGCTACCTGGGGCCCGGTTTCCCCGGTCGACGGCACCACCCCCAGAGGCCAGGCGGGAGACCGCAGGCGACAGAGCTTTCAACCAGGAAGGCCCAGGCAGAGCCAGCCCCTGTCCCATCAGTTAAGACAGCCCCCACCACAGTGAGTGGCACCAGGCCATCGTCACAGCACCTGGACGGACCTGTTCCCCAAGGAGCCCAGCCAAGGTGTGACGGGGACGTCCGTCCACACTGCGCTGCCGGCGTTCCCAGGAGCACCCAGTGCGGTGGACAGTGGTCGATTTTTCCCAAACCAGCACGGTTTTGGCCGTGTCTGAAGCAAGAACACTCCTGGGCTTGTCGACCACACAGGTCAATAAACTTTCCTTTTTATTAGAGGCCAGCCCGGGTGGGGTTTCTGTCCCTGCAGCTAAGAGTCCTAACAGGAAACGCTGGTTTCACTGGCCGCGGGGAGAGAGGACGGGATAGAAAGAGACATCAGACGTTTGGACACCTGGAGGAAGTGAAGTGGGCAGAATCCTCCCCGGGCCAGGCTGCAGCCCCTGGACCCAGAGGGCACCCACGGCTCGGCGGTCTCCTGCCTGGCTGAGGGGTGCCCACGTGCCCGGACTGGCAGGGCCCAGCTTGCCAGGCGGTGGGCAGGCCCTGGCTTCCCGGACTCCTGCTCTCCCATGGGTGTGCTTGTCGGGGGCAGGGGGGTCCCCAAACGCCCGGCGCACCTGGGATCATCTAATCCAAGGGGTTTTCTGCAGCCGCAGCCTGTAGGGCCGAGAAGCGGCGTTTGTTCCCAGGAAGCCTGAGTGTTTGGGGTTTGCTAAACGGGGAGATATTACCTGGAGCGGAACTAGCAGGGTGCTGATGTCCAGCACAAAGGCACTTGGAATCCAGGGGGGACGGCCGCTCCCCACGCGGTGCCCACCGCCGTGTTGGGGTCCCGGGGCACCGGCAGCTCCGAGACCTGCCCTCCCGGGGGCCTGGGCGGCGGAGCTGCCCCCGCAGAAGCCCCGCGGCCCGGTCAGCTGTGGAAGGCCGACCAGGACACGCCCGCCGCGTAGAAGTGCACGCGGCTGGGCCAGTCCCCGTCCCCGCTGCCCTCGCGGTCCTCGTCCGAGTCGTCCTCGTCCCCGCTGGACGCGCCGCACGCCGCCCCCGCCGGGCGCTCCGGCTGCCCCGGGGAGCCCTGCGCCTGCTCCTCGGCCTCCTCCCGGCGCTGCTGCGCGGCCAGCTCGCGGTAGCACAGGCCGCAGACGCGCAGGGGCTTGGGCGACAGGCGCGGCAGCAGGAAGCGCTCGCGGGAGCACTCGGCGCAGACCACGAAGCCGCACTTGCGGCAGTGGTGGCGCCGCGTCAGCGCCGAGAAGCGCGTCTGCGTGCAGCGCATGCAGATGTCCGTGGCCTTGTCGGGGATCCAGGGCGCCGCGTGCTCCGTGGCGGGCTGGCGGCCCGTGGCCAGCAGCTGCCGCCGCGCGCACTCCTCGATGTGGCTGATCCACTCCTGGCGCTCCGTGGTGGAGGCGGCCGACACCACGAAGGACTTCTTGGCCGTCTTGATCATCCAGCGGTTCTTGGCCTGCAGCGTCTCGGGCAGCGGCTCCAGCGTCACCTCCTCCAGCGGGATGATGTGCTGGCCGCGGTACTTGCGCTTGTTGAGCACGATGCTGCCGTACACCAGGATGTCGTTGAAGAGGAAGAAGATGCGCGGCTTGGCCTTCTTGCGGCACTCCTTGGTCAGCACGCCCTCGCCCAGCAGCACCCGGCCCGGCAGGGCCAGCGGCTGGCCCGACGCCCCGAAGCAGCTCTCCACGGCCGCGATGCGCTGGGTGTTGATCTCGGTGTTGGCCAGGTGGTCCACCATCTTCCCGGGGCGCCCGGCTGTGGACGGAGGGGCAGACACGAGGCATCAGGTCGCCCAGGCGCGGCCAGGGCCCCGAACCACGCCGCCCACCCCCAGCTCACTGGACAACCCACTTAGTACCAGGAAGCCCACCGGCTGCCCAGCCGCAGAAGCCCACTGCCCAGGAAACCACCCAGAGCAGGAGCACAGGGAGTTACCGGGAGGGGAAGGGGGTTCCCCAGGGGGGGACTGTGGAAGCCGAGGGGGTGGGAGGGCAGAGAGAAGGGTGCTACTGAGTGGGCTACACTGTGGGCAACAGGCTCAGTCCCCTGGGAGCCTGGAAGGACCGGGCAGAGCCTGTCCACCTGCGGACAGCCTCACCCCTCCTCTAAGACGCCGCCCTATTTTGTTTGTTCTTCACAGGACATAGCAGGGCCTGGTACTTTCTTATCTAGTCTTTGCATGTGTGTTTTCTATTTCCCTGCCCAATCCTTGGCTCTAGGAGAACAGGAGCCTTTTCTCGTTCATTGCCGTCCCCCCGATTCTCAGAGCCATGCCAAACACCCAGTAAGTGCTTCATAAGCGGCTCACGCACGAATAAACCTTTCCGGAGTTCTCCAGGGCCCAGCACGCACGACTCGGCTCTCAGCTCTGTAGAGGAAGAGGTGAGAGCCGGCCCCGCCACCCATGTGCTCAGACGCACAGCACCCGTGGCTGAGCTGATCACACCCGCAGTGTTTCTGGGTCACCGAGCTGCACTTCTGGAAGTCGAGTGGGGCCCCCGGTGAGGAACGGAGTGGGGGTGGGGCAGATGCGTTGCGTAAGAGGGCGCTGGGCCCCTCGAGTCCGGTATCGCTGGCTCTTTAGACCACAAGGTGTCCCGAGAAGAGCTGCCCACACCACCTTACATAAGAACTGCTATTTTTAGGTTGCTGATCTTGGCTGTTATTGAAAACCTGGCGGATTATCCCCGGCGGCCCTGAGCCGTCCTGCCGTGAGTGATCACAGAGTCCCCCAGGCTAATGGACAGTCTGACAAAACCAAATTCTGTCCCAGAAAGAGCAGGGACTGCCGTGCAGCAGACACAACCGGAACACCCATCAGCAGGGAAAAGGACGAAACACCAGGGTCTACTCACGCGGTGGAACAAATATCCACATAGAGCGTGAAAGACAACAGACACCGAGTGCAAAAAAGCAACTTGTAGAACAGGACACACAAAGTGACGCCATTATGCAAAAATTGCATAAGATTTTTAAAGTGTTCGAGAACTCTACGAATAAAAATAGATAGCAGGGACCCTCCTACTATTTAAAAAAAAAACAAAAACCCAGAAAACAACAAGTGTCGGCGAGGACGTGGAGAAATAGGAAACTTGTGCGCAGTCGGGGAGAATACCAAATGGAGCAGCCGCTATGGAAAACAATGTGGAAGTTCCTTAAAAAATTAAAAATAGCTTTACTGTGTGATTCAGCAGCCCCCTGCGGGACCCACATCCAGCAGGACGGAAGGGAGGGCCCGGGGGGACTCTCTGAGCTCCCGTGTCCATAGCGGCGTTAGTCACAGAGGCCAGGAGGTGGAAGCAACCCGGTGTCCACCGACAGGCTGAGTGGCGGTGGGCGCACACAGAGGACTTCAGCCTTAAAGGGGGAAAGTCCTGACACACGCTACAACACGCATGCACCCTGAGGACATGTCACGTGAAGCCAGCCAGTGACAGAAGGACAACACTGTCGGGATTCCACTTGGAGGAGACATTCAAAGTGGTCGAATTCACAGAGACGGAAATCAGACAGGTGGTCGCCAGGGCTGGCAGGAGGGGAGCGGGGAGCCATTTAATCGGGGAGGAGATTCGGTTTTAAAAGATAAAAAAGTTTCAGAGATCTGTGTCCCAGCAATGTGAACACATTTAATGCTATTGAACTGTGCACTGAAAAATGGCTAAGACGATAAAAAAAAAAAAAAAGAAAGGATAAAAACCAGAGTCAGGGGAAGCGGCCTGGGGAGGGGGCCTGGGTGTGACCGGGAACGGGGGCTCGAGGAGCCTGTCACCTCCATCGGTGACGTTTTGATTCCATTGTTGGAACAAGGCAGCAGCCAAACGTGACGAAACCCTGACACCTGTCAGTTCTGAGAAGCAGAGACATGTGCTTCTTTCTCTCTCTTTCTCGTTTTAAAGTCCTTGCAAAGAAAAGAGCCGTAGGACAAGTGTCGGGATCGAGTCCCGGGCTCCACGGGCTGGGGACCGCAGAGCAGGTCTCAGAGTGGGACTCTGGGCTGGGCCTGGCAGGGAGACCACAGGGCATCGGGGCCTGGGCACCCTTGGAGGTACCGGAGCCGTGAGGAGGGAAGGGCCACGTGTTCTTCCGCGCAGGCGGGTTGCGGGAGGGCTGGATGGAAACCCCATCCTGCGCTGCAGACGGAACTGTAGCACGTTTGGCGGCTGAGGCAGGAGGGCCTTGTGCCTGGAGAGCAGGTGGTCCCGACCCAGCCCCACGGGGTGCGTCCAGCTCTGGGGGCCAGTCTGCCCAGGTCTACCTCCGACAGATGCCACCCAGGCGCGTTAGAGGTGAGCAACAGCACCCAGGGAGGGGAGAGCTGCCTGTCGGGGCGCCGAAGCCACCGTGCACCCAGCCAGCAGAGGGTAGAGCCCATGACGCCATCTCCTGGGCTTTTGGTGGGGGGCAGAACACTCCATACGGGACCCCCTTGCTGCTCCGCCCCTGCCTGTGACTTACAGACCCCTCTAGGCCCTGACAGCTGCCGATGGCAAACTGCGGACCAGGGAGGGTGGGGGTACGTGGTGGTGATGAAAGGGGTCTGGGCTCTGCGCTGACCCCACGCCCTGCCTGGGGCCGCCAGGGGCCTGCACCCCCTCCTCTGTGAACCTGCCGGAGGCCCCGGGAGGGCGGGTGGTGGAGCAGCCACATCTGCGCACCCTTCCTCTGAGACCATAACTTCACACCTGGTTTGCCGGGGCCTGAGGGCCGAAGGTTTCTCCTGGTAAACACAGCAGCCTGGAGTTAGACGGTTTTCCTGTTCTCACCAGGAGAGCGAACGTCCCTGCCACGGGGAGCACAGCCTTTGGGATTAGCAAGAGATGTCTGGGTCCCTGACCTGGGAACCCTGGAAAGTAGGAGCTGGCGGGCAGCCCGGTCCTCCCTCCCCGTGGGTCACGCGTGGGGACACTGCTCATCAGAGAGGGACACGCATGGCCGTGGTCACAGAGGGAGTCAGAATTCTGGGGCAACTCCGCCCTTCGGACTTTCCCGTGGCTTCCTGCGTGGGCCCCTCTGTCCCTGCAGCGACCTCGGCCCCCCCCAGGCCCACCTGCTTCCATGGCCGCCTGACTTCACCTCCCAAACATTAACCGAAGTCCTACTATGTGCCAAGCACGGCGCTGGGTGCCAGCTCACAGCAGGGAGCTAGAGTCCAGGCCCTTCTTCTCCCTGGGGCTGGGCTGCGGTGGGTGTGAGGGTCAGGGGGTCGGGGGCCTTGTAAGGCAGTGACCCCACCCCAACCTGAATACCACGCGGGAACCAGCCACGCAGAGTCCCCAGGGAGCAGCTGCAGGTGGGAGGGGCACAGTGAGGTCACAGAAGGAGCCCGGCAGGGGCGGGGGGGGGGAGAGGGGAGGCGGGAGGGTAAGAGGGAGGTTCTCAGGGCCGGCGGGGGCCTCCTGCAGGCGCACAGGCCAAAGCGGGGATCTGACTTTCCCCAGGTGCAGTGAGGCCGGGACCCAAGCGTTCTATCCGTCCAGCCTTGCCCAGCGCTGTGCTTCCTGGAGGGTCCCCCTCCAGGAAAAGACTAGTAACAAGGGAAAAACCCTGGCAGCACCACTGGCTGAGAGCTCACGGCTGGCCAGGCACAATGTTAGGCATCTGACATGTATTATCTCATTTAACCCTCACAAAGGCACCATGTAAGGTCTTAGATAAGTGACTGGGAAACCCAGCTCGCAAATAACCACGAGCTGCTGAAGTCTCTTCTCAACCAAAGACGGAACCAGAAACCCCCAGGTCCGGGGTGGGGGGTTCCTCGCCTAATACCTGATCTCCCCCACCCCCACCACGCATGGTGCCTGGACAGGTTTACTGGTCCAGCCGGGGGGGCCCTGCCCTCCAGGTCACACTGCTCAAGCCCTGTCCTTCTGCCGATGGGCTGGGCGGGTCCCCGAGCTCGGCTGCCCTGCCTGTGTCTGCGCCCCGAGGGCTGCCGTGTGCAGGGACACGGCCCGAGTCAGAGCCATCTGGGCTCACGCAGGCACCAGTGGGAATTACTGGCCCTGCAGAGGGTGGCCCCGGCACTAACCTCCCCTCCTCCTTGGCCTCAGACCCTCCCTGGTGGCGAAATAATGGCTTTGCTCAAATTCCAAAACAGTGGTCCCCTTGAGCCGTAGAGACCAAGTTTCAGGGTGACTCCGAACCCCTGTTTTCCCAGCTGCAAAGGGAGCTGATGGCGACTCTCCAGCAGAGAGCGGGAGGCAGGCTCCAGGCCCTCTCTCTGGGGGCCTCAGTCACTTCCTGGTGAAGTGGGAAATCAGGCCGACCCTGTTTCTTTGACAGCTCCCACCAAAACGTGTTAGGGGCCTGGTGGTTCCGGGATGAGGGGTCGGCGTGAACCAGGGACACCCAGAAAATGCTGCCATCTGGGCTCCCCCACCCCCGCCCAGGTGGGGCAGTTGTCCCGGCCACGTCTCCAGACTCACGGGTCCAGGAAGCACGACCCCGACGGCAGCAGGAGGCCAGGACGCCCAGCAGCACCGCGACTCCCCAGAAGCACACCTCGGCCCTCCCCCCCACCACCCACCTGTTCTCACCTGCCCCCCTCCCCCCGACCCCCGCACCCAAGGACAAGTGCTGCTGCTGCGCCCCGCTGGGCCGGAGCCCCCTCGACGGCCGCGGGTGCTGGGGGGCTGGGGGTGTCGGAGTCCGCTCCGCGCCGCGGCCAGGCGGGGGTGGGCTCACCTGCTCCAGCGCCGCCCGGTCCGCCCGCTCCGCCCGATCCGCCCTGCAGCCCGGTCCGCGGGCGCGAACTGTCACCGGATCCGCGGCTCCTGCCAGGGCCCGCGCCCACCCGCGCTCCAGCCTCTCCCGACACGCCCCTCGTGGGCGGCTCGGCCAATAGGAGCCCTGGAGCGCAGGGGGGCGGAGCCTGGACCCCCCCCCCACTGCCACCCCTGGGCGTAGGGGGCGGAGCCTGGGCTCTAACCAGCCGGCCGCGTCCGGGAGCTCAGCGCGCGCACAGCGGCAGCGGCATCCGCGGGCTGCGATTGCCGCTGCCGGGCTGGGGGGGCCTGGCCTGGGCCCCCACCCCCCGGGCTGGCTCCCCCGTCGGACCCCCGTTTCCCTTTCCGCCGGCCGCTCGGTGCTGCTGAGACTGCGCCCCGACACCTGGCCGGGTGCTGGGTGGCTGCGACAGGGGCGACGGGGAGGGCGCTGGGGCTGGGACTGTGCCTTCTGATGCCTCGCGCCGGCCTCCCTGCCCAGCCGACGTCGGTCTCCCCGCAGCACAACGAGACATTAATAATCACAGTATTGACAATCAGCAGCACTTTGCATTTTAAACTTTTTACAGGGGAAAACTTCAAACGCACGCTGAAGGAAGGAGAATCGTCCGGCGGGCCCGTATACCCATCGCCCAGCTCCAAAATCACCCGCAGGGGGTGCTCCTGCGGTCTTGGCCCCTCCCGCCCTGCACGAACCCCCCACGGCCTCACCACGCGCCAGCTCCGGCCTCTGCACCCTCGCACCAGCTTTTCCTGTTCCTCAAAACCCCCGGGCCTTTGCACTTCCTCCGCCTCCCTCAGGTCTCAAACCGTCACCTCCTCGAGAGGTCCCTGGCCCCCACAGCAGATCTCTGTTCCCACCCGCGCCGCCTGCACAACCTCGCCAGCATCTCTCCCTACCCGCCGTCCTCCCCTTAGGCCACGTGTCCCCCCAGCTAGGCGCGTGCCCCAGGCCAGACTGTGTTCACGGGGACAGCTGAGCACGCGGTAGGAACGCAGTGAGTGTCCCTTACAGAACCTGGGCGCTTTGACGGGGGCTGTCTCAGGGCCCTGCAGTGCCCCCCGGGTCGGGTCCCAGCCGAGAGGGGAGCACCGGAGGGAAGGGCTGAGACCGCTCCGGGAGTTTCTGCGCCACGCACGGTTGGACCTTTGCTCGGCCCTGCCCTGGCCTCCAGGGTGGTGCTCACGGCCGGAGCAGAGGCGCCTGCTCTCCTGGGGGTGGGCGAGGCCGTGAGGGGGGCCCAGCTGGTGATGTTCCTCTCCCTGCTGGAAAGGGAAGGGACAGGGAAGAGAGAAGGAGGGGAGGGGTGGAGCGATTGGCAAGTGAGAGGCCCCCGGCTGTGGCCTTGGAGAGCCCCATCCCCCCACCGCTGCCATTGCCGGGACCAGCAAGGACCGTGTTTACCGAGTGTCCAGCACAAGCCACAGCCTGGTAGGTCGCCCGGAACCAACCCCGACCCAATG
>RJWJ010039939.1:0-14222 GCA_004363605.1 Indri indri | reverse complement strand
CATTCTAGCAGGTAGAGACTAGTGTATTCTTCTCACTAAGGTTAGAGGGTCTTCTAACTTTTCTTTTCTGCCTTTCACCTCTAGAATCTATTTGCTTAAAACTCACATTTTAAAAATGCATGTCTTAAATTGCATCCAACACTTGTTAATATCAATTATTATCATAATTTAAAGCCTAGATTGCAGATGTTCATCATAACACTTTGCCAATAGTCTATGACTATTTCTTTTTCCCATAGATGAGTGTTCCAATTTAAGTGTGTTTTCTTTTCAAGGGTTTTCTACATGTAACTGTTCTGACATTTCTGAGATTGTGCTATTCCTAATATTTAGTCTCATGAGGTGCTTCGTTTTTGAAACTACTCTTGAATGTGTTTTTTTTTTCATGACCCATCATTGTGCTAGACCAGTTCCTCATTTTTCTTTTGAGCATGACTAATAATAATAAAGTCTGAGCTCCAGTCTCATATTCCATATTTTAATTGTATAAAGCAACTATGAAGACCCCCACTGACAAGATCCTGAGCCTAAATAAAGTTAGCTCATGTCTAAAAGAAATCACTCTGTGAGTTAAGTAAAATGTGGGGATGTGCACATGTGAGAGAGACAGAGGGTACAGGCACACATGGCCTGTACCACTGGTGATGTTTCCCCAGACTGCTGCTACTCACTGTCCTTGCAACATGAAAGGAGCTTCGGCATGCAGCTAGTACTCATCTTATATATTAGTACTAAATAAAGCCCAGGGAGAATAAATTATTTGCCTAAAGTCCCATAGCTAGAGTCAACTGGAGCCAGAACTTGGGACTCCTAGGACTCTCTGTGTTCAGTCCTCTTTACTTTGAGCCAACTCCGAACAGGACCCGGGCACACTGCCTGCAATTGGGTGCTCAACGAATACTGATGATGAAAAGGAGAGGACAGGGGAAATTTTAGCATACCAGTCAGTCTTGAGATACTGAAATTTGCCATCAAGGTTGTGAACTCAAAAATTGCTAACCAAAAACTGGAGGATATCGGTGTATTTTTATCACAGTTTTCGGGGAGCAGCACAGAAATGGATAAAAAGCAAAATAATGCCACTTTCTATACCTGGTAAATCTGGGACAGCGCAGAGCAGTCAGGAGGAAGTAGCGATAGCAAAATGTTCTCTGTTGGATTGAAGTAGTGATAGCACAATGTTCTCTGTTGGATTGAAATATCAGTTTGGATATTCACAAATTGTTTGAGACCCAGGATGAAGTCACTTGGCTAGACATTTGCTGTGTTACTGGGTGGGATACTCTGCAGGGGACGTGTGGGTCTCCAGGTTCATAAAATGACACATGGTCAGAAGTACCTTCATTGTGCTAATATTGTTAAGTGTCATCTATCAAAAATCGGGTGTTGATAAATGATAGTATTTAAAGAATCAAAGGAAGCAAGATATCCTGTGTCCCCTTATTATCAAAATGTAATATCCAAATAAGGATATATAATCAAGCGAACTCAAAACAGTCCAGGAGGGAAGCAAAGGAATGTCCACAGTGCTTTAAGCCAGTGTCTGGATGCTAAAAATCAGACTGACTCATCAATGAAAGTGACCACAAAATTAGATGATTTTGACCCAAAAGAATGCATCAGCCTCCCTTCCAAGAGTGTTTGCCAGTTTTCCATTTCTGCTCTTCCCCTCTTCACCCCCAGCCCCAGGTGGAAACGAAGATGGTTTTCCATTTTGTTTTGTTTTGAAGAGAGAGCTCCATGTCACTGAGCTATAATGGGAAGGAAAATATTTTCATCAAAACCAACATTCTTAGGGAGATAGGGAAAAATGAAAAGACGACTCATGTCTCAGAAAAGCTTTCCCCAGAGTTGGATCATGTTGGATAATGTCACGATCCTCTTCACTTTCAGAGTTCTTTAATTACCTTAGAGAGGAGAAAGAAACATAAGTGCCAGAAATCTACATCTCTTTCTCCTTAGTGAGAAAAGAACCTAGTGCTCTTTAATTTAAAACTGTGTATCTTTACCCTCCTTAATTCCTTTTCATTTACATTTAACTCCTTCATCCACAGTAACTTCTGGGCTGCATCCCATTAGCGAGATCCCAAGAACCCTGAAAATTATCATTTCAGAAACATGGATCACCTTAAGTACCATTAACATTTTTGCTGCTTTTGCCCGTACCTGTCTTTCTTATTTTTTTCACAAGTCCATTGAAAATGGAAGGCAGTTACGCCTCATGATTCTTTTTCAAGAACCTTAAAATACAATGTAATCTATCTGTAAAGATTGTTTCATCTATCTGAGTTGTGTACTGATGTAGATTAATAGAGTGAAAGTTCTATACGCTGCAGGAATGGATGGATGTTGCCTGCAATTCAATTCCATCTGTAGAACGGGCTTTATTTTTACATTAAACATGAGAGCTGAAAGAGCAAGTTCTTCAGAGAAGTGGATTGAGAAAAATTGAAGTGGTATTGTGGGGGCTGAACTTGAGTCAGCCTATTCTGTTAAAGAATCCCTATGTTACACCAGAGAAGACAACCCCTGGGTTAATCATTGCTCTGAGCTTTGTGGCTATAATTTTCATCAGCAATCGGTCCTTTAAATACATATTGCTTAGAGATGCGTTAATAGTTCAAAGAAACTCTGGATTCACTTATTAGATGTTTTCTACTCATAGCCAGAGTTAATTGCTCATTTTTGGCTTGAGCAAATCAGAGGATCGTTTTGTGCCAAATATTTACCTCTTTGTTCTATAAGCTTGATGAAGCTTTCTTATTGACCTGTATGGTGAGCTTAAACCACCTTGTAGTGCCAACACTCTTTCCTGGGGCTGGTACAGTCTTCCAGAATAAATGCATAATGCAGTAGAATTTCAACTCAGTGATATGACTCTCTAAAGACAGCTAATTAATTTTAGAGCTAAAAAGAGACCTATATCGAACCCATATGTATATGTATGTGCTAGAACTGGTTCGTACATAGCGATTGGAGACCAATCAAAAGCCATGGCGATCACTTAGAGTAAAACTGTATTACAAAAATAAATTGCAGAAGCAGATAGGATTTTCATAAATCCATGCAATATGGCTCTGTTCCTTTTTATAGCACCTGAATTCTGGCTTAGGCTTATTAAGAATTAGAAAAACAAATTTCAGGGCTGTCAATGATACTTCAGTGTATGGAACAATCTGTGAGACATTAACATGCTGAAAAGATAACAGTAATTTTCAATGAGTAAACACGTAAGTAAAGCACATAGAATAAAATTGTTTCTTTATATGGCATTCAAGGAACAGCTGGAAAATGGAAGAAGCGTAGAAGGCGGGAAACATCAGGAAATACATATTAGTGATTCCACTGTAGGAAAAGTTCATTACAGGAGAGTTATGAGGGCAGACGGGATCTTCTAGCTCTCCAGGAGTGGTTATGGTAACGTGCCCACATTTCAGCAAGGGCATTATGAGACATAGCACAGCTTTAAGGTGTTACAATAGCAGCCATTCCTGTCTTTTATTGCAAAGGAGAGAAAACCCAGGTGGTTGAACATTGCAGGCAATAAGAGGCTCATAAAAGAGGCATGAGCATTCATAGGAAGGGAGAATGACTGAATAAAGGCCCAGGAGGAGGTGAGCTGGGGAATTGGGCAGGGAAGCAAGGGGCCCTATCGCAGTTGAATTCAGGATGGCCTTTGTACCAGTGCTGGGGGGAAGAATGGCTCACGTCCTCTATGGCTTACTCCATTCTACCAAGGCTAGTTTAGGGTAATTTGTAGTCTGTCTTTTTGGACCAAATATATAATGGAGGTGAGATGATAAAACTACCACCCATGGAGCTGTTACATGGATTTGACTTTTCATATAATATTAAAATCTTAGGGCTACGAGTGATTTCCAGAGGCTGTTGAGTCTAACCACTACCTCCAGACAGAGCATCACCCAGGTAGACTAAGGAAATATATTACCTACCTCTCAAACGTTTACAATTAAGGAGTAAACCTTTCTGGAAAACATTCTACAATTGCCATTATAAATGCTTCCAGGGATAAAGACCCTAAAGGTAACCCATAGTTATTTTGCAAGTATGTTCAAATAAAAGCTATATATTTTCAATATAAACTATAGATTTTAAATAAAAGCTATATATTTTCTGTATTTCAGTCCTGTGAATTTGCATTTGGGCTCCCACTTCGTAAGAGTGCATTTGCTCCATGGTCAATTGGTTTGAAAGTATGTATGAGTAATTTTGCCTGGATAAAACGACCGTGCAACTGTAACTGTGCCTTTAATTAAGAAATCATTAAAAATGAAACTTGCCTACTTCCTCCTATTCTGGAGTTGACAGTGATTGAGGGGCTTGGTATGCCTGTAGTGGCACAAAAATGGAATCAGTAAATGAGAGCAGTTGTCAGACCCAGATTCTGATTAGTTAAACAGCTTGCCTGGGTTAGTGATTAATGCAGTTGTAGGGAGTGAAATCTGCTTTCCTAACGCAGTCAGAAGAGAACCTTTAATGGAATAGAATTATGTGACAGTTGTCCGATTGCGTGAACCATCTTTGGTCTTAGTCAAATGCAGATGTAATTTAATATCGAGACTTGAAAAAAGAATGGGAAGATGACTTCAAATGGAAGAGAACAAAATTTTCTGGTTTCTTTGTTTATCTGTTGTTTCATGTCACCACATGTATGTGGTTGGTGCAGTTTTTAAGGTTATTCGTTTAGAAATTTCTTGCCTTTTGTTGTCTTGAGCCATCTTTTCTCTGGAAACGTGCTGATATTGCAAATGGTTAAAATTTTGCTATGATGCCCATATATAAATCCTTAGTATTGGAGGGATTTGGTTGTCAATAGGACACAGAAGAAATTAGGAAAATATTTAAAAGCACATACCTCCCTTTCCTAGGATTTAATAATTCCAGTTATTGTAAAAAATTTTTTTGTTAACAACTTTATTGCATCACATATCAGAAGATTCATGTAAGTATACAATTCTGTGTTCTGGGTATACTCACAAAGTTGTGCGACCCATTAGCTAATTCCAGAACATTTTCATCAGCCCCAAAACAAACCTCATACCAACTAGCAGTTACTTCCCACTTCCTCTTCCCACCCTCCAGCTATTCAAGTAATTTTTGAAGTGGGTGTTCTGATTAGAGCTCTGTATCTGTCTTTTGTGCTTTTAGCTAGCAAAAATTTAATTAACTTAAAACTATTGCATCTGCATATATATTGGTGTATATGATTTATTAGAATGTTTTCCATTTCACTTTTAATGAAATCATGAATAATGAAATATTTTGATATGTTTAACTGGTGAAATAATTTTGGCAATACTGTAAATGAAATGTAAGGGCTAAAATGAATGCTTTTATCTGACTCATAATTGATATAAACAGAAAAAATCAAACGATCTAGGCAAGTGAAATAAATTATAGATAATTTACTTTTCTACTAGTATAAGAACTATTCTGTAAGTCGTATAAACATATAAATAGAACATGGATCAAGCATTATCTTCAAAAAAATCTAGATTCCTTTTTATTTATTCAAGGAATATTTCCTTTTTATCGCAAATACAATACATCCTTATTCTGTTCACCTGCACTAATGGGTACCTTGGTTTAATCCTGCACATCAGCTAAAAGAATTAAGAGTTAAAGTTTATCTCTATGAACAGAAGGACATGATAAACTATTTGATAATGTAAATAAGCGTACAAAGGGAATATGTAATGTGTTATGCTAAATTAGTATATGTAATGTATGTAAGTGAGGACACTGTAACATTTTAAAATAAGCAAGTGCCATGGTCATGTGGGACTCTGGGTGTCCTTGTCCTGCATCTGCCTGCCCTTTATAGCCCAGCCACTCTGACCCGCCTTCGCTTGCTGGAACTGGCTATGTCCCTGCCTGCCCCTCCGTCTTCAGACAAGGCCTCTCCACTGCAAATCTAAAACCAGTCCGTGTACCTCTCATACCACCCTGGCCCACCGCCCTTCAAATTTCAACTCAGTAGTGTTTCTCCCGGGCAGCCTTTTTCAGCTTTGCCCTGTTAGTGTTCTCAGAGGGCCCTGATTTTTGTAAGTAGCATGCATGATCCTATCCTAATCCTCTCTGTTTTCCAAGATGTAACCAACATTGTGCGTATGTGATGACCTGATATCTTTTTAGAACATCTACATTTTGGACTTTTTATTGAATCAGGCCTCCCTGGCTTTTGAGAATTCTTAATTTTTTTTTTTTAACCCGTTATGACTGTGAGAGTCAATCCACGTGTCGAAATTAAGAGACAAGAAGGCCAGGATGGGTGTCTTGCCAATAATTGGCAGTTTTCACTATTGAAAATCTCCGCCTTTTTCTCCCAGAAGAATGGCAACTGAGTGATAGTGGTGTGTAAAGACTATACGGCCAGCAGATGTGAAGGTGCCTTTTAAATATTAACTATTGGGATCTTCAACTTGAGTAATTCTGTGTTTTTCAAAGGGTTTCCTATCTTAGTAAATTCTTGATTTCTCAGTTTATCAAAATCTATTTTGAAGTCGGGAAAGCTGTCAACTTAAGTGAATGTGCTCAACTAAAAGATAATTCACATTGTTCAACATGACAAAAACTAATTGAGAAAATTATAGATTACTGCTCGATTATCACTTTCTAATTTTTTTGCATATTTTTACCCTGCTTCATTCCATGAAGGACTTAAGGTGTCTTAACTGTGCAGCATTCATTTGCTTGAACAACAACAACAAAAAATGTGAATGCTACACCTTGATAAACGAGGGATTGAAACTCTCCCAAGTACATTTGAAAGTCCATAAACCGACGATGGATACCAAGATTATGAGGTCACACAAATGACATACCCTTGAGACTTCATCACAAAGTAAATCAAAATGCTAGGAATCGTGTTTTCTCTTTTCCTAGAAATCAAGTATGCTTCTAGGACGGCTCGTTTTATAAGCCAAAGAGCTTCTCATCTTTGAGACTTGACTCACGTATTAAAGATCAAAAATGGAAACTCTTTGAATTCTTTCTCCTGCTGTAACAACACATTTATAACAAAAAAAAATCAATTTAAAAAATGGATATTTAAGGAAAGCATGTCCGGAGTGCTGTCTTCAAGACATTGATTAGAGACTGCCCACATCTGAAAAATGACTCTAGGACTTACTTCTCTGAGGAAGCTTGTAGGAAAATGTGTGTGCTTCTAAAAGGCCTCCCTCCTAAAAGGGAGACATGTGGGCATTCACATGTGCCTAATGATCATACATGAAATCATACATGTATGAAAATCACGTGAACCCGTTGAAACAAACAACAAGCCCTGTTTGAGCATTTGTGTTGGCTGAGGTTAGCTTTCAAAGGAGAATGGATGAAGGGATGATTCTATTTTCAGTATTATTGTGATTTTTCACTTGCAAAATTATCAGTCACCTCTTGGAACTTGAGGAAAGGAAGAATCAAGAAAAGGAGGTGAATTATAAGGTTGCTTAGACTATTTTCATTTGTCTGGCAGTCCTATTTTGGTCTTTTTATCTTTCCTCTGTCTACAAGCAAGCATAAAGGTTACCAAATGAGGGCTGCCCTGAAAGTACAAATCCATCTGGGTTTGATGTTGGTTTACCTTAAATGAATCAATAGTTTCAGTGGGTAACATTTAATTATATTTCCTATTTGCTTACAGAAGTATTTTTATATTTTAATTTCTTAAGCAATGATGTTTATTGTGGTCAAAAGATAGGAGGGGTGTAGAAATAATATTGGAAGACAGCAGGGGCATCCCTATAGTCTTATTATCTGGCACCGAAGAGCTATAGGCTTTCTTTAACTGAACCAGTTAGGGCCTGAACACAAACCACACAAGTCTGAATATTATAATAAATACTATAGATTCTGAAATATCCTTGTATCTGTTTGATTTCCCAAATGATTGGAGAAGTGCCCTGGTCTCTTTTGTCCCATGATATTGTAGAGCTATCCTGTTAATGATTTTTAAAAATTTTTCTTATTTTCACAAATGGGCTGTCAATGCCATATTTATAACTTACATGCAAAGCAATTCAATTATTCTGATTTCTAGAATTTTCCAGTGGTATCCGGGACATCAAATGAGAAGTAAGTCAGAAAATCAGTAACAGGATCAAATGAAATCAGTTTTTTTCCTCTCTAATAACAATAGGTCATAAAAAAAATGTTCTGCTCATGCAGGTGCATGTGAAGTTGATTTCTTGATTCACTGTCTGAATTTTTTTAATGAGCTGAATATCACTTGTATATCTTTGAAGTGGCACTGTTACCTGAAATTAGAAAAAGAATTTTTCCTGGCACAGAAACACATATAAACAAATCTTACAACTTGCATTGAAATGACTGTATCGTATTACTTTCTCTTTGACTTCTACTTATTTTTCTTCTTTTGAAATAGTTTCTTTCAGGACTTAGGCAATTGATAGAGATTCTTGTAAGAGGTAGTTCTGAATGCATGTTTTTCATGTCTTTTTAAAATAAATTGATGGGTAAAGAAAATGTAACTCCCTTTCTTCTGGTCAGTCTTGTCACAGGAGAGAATATATAGAAGTAGAAACCTATCGTGTTCTTACTTTTACACACGGCATAGCTTCTTCAAAAAGATGAATATGCAAACAATTCGGAACCAATGCAGGAATGTTTTCTAAAGTATTAGTTATAAAAACGTTCATGCAACTTAAGTGTATGCTCTTATTCTTTAATTTGGGGGCATTTTAAGACAATTGATGGCTAAATACCTATTGCTTTCATTGAGGTAGTGTTACAACACATTCAAATTTTGAAAAAGCAATTGCTTTTCCAGAGAAACATCTCTCACCAAGGATGGTCTTCACCACCGCTATCCTTTCTGACTCCTCTGCATGTGTTCAGATTGGGTATACTGATTAATGTCAGATGCCATCAGCAAAAATGGAATATGCTGAACCAGCACTTATAAAGTAATGGTTCTTTATAGAACAGAGCTGTAGCCCTTCAGTAACAAAGAATGATTCAGAGGAAATGAGTTAATTTAACAAATTGCCAGTTGCTCACCAGACATCTTAGCAGAGGAATGATATATACAAGATGTGCTAAAAAGAATGTTCCTTTAATTTTTTCTCTCTCTATCCCCAGTCTCTCAATACCCTCTGGGGAGGATATAAAGGTGGGAGGGTCATATTAAATAAAAACTGTGACCGATGGTTGAGCTACATTAAATGAATTTAGAGTTGAATCTTCAAAATGATCCTTTCTTTTTTTCAAGAATTTATTTATAATCTGGAATATTTTCCTTTGAGGAGCAGTAATAGTATCAGGCTAAAGTCTCCTAAGGTTTACTAAGTTATACAAGCAGCTTTGCAAAAGACAAAATAAACGAACTTTTGTATAGTGGACAGGAAAATTAATCTGCATGTCACCTAAGCAAGTTAAAAACAAGTAATCACAATAAACAAACAAAAGGGGTAGTTCAAAATTGGTATCAAAAGGCAAGTTCTGCTTTCCCAAGGCTCAAACACCATTTTATGATTTGAGAAAAATACTGTACTTCTATGCAATAAATCTGATTATTTCATACTTTATTTTTTGCCACTACCATCATGAAATTAATGGATCAAGTATTCCTTCTTGGACAACATCACTAAAATATAATGTTTCTCAAGTCATAGCACAAGCAAGATCATATTTATCATTTACAGGCAGGGTTTATTGGTCCTGGTGCATTTAGGCCCTCCACCCCCATTCATCTGCTGATGGCCAATAAAAGCTATAGAAAGTCTCATCAATGAAATTAGTAACCTGTGGGGACAGAAATGCAGTTAGTGCCTGTCATTCTAGATTTGTGATCATTGAGATGGGCTTTTTATGGCCACTGGAAATATTGGTTTGACTTAATAAAATGTAGAGTTGTTTCTATTGTTAGAAATAGTTACAAAATTCTGAACATAAAGATGTTCTTGGGTAGCCATTTGAGTTTTTAAAAATATATTTAATAAAATATGGCTTTTAGGAATAGCAATCAGCATGTGATAAGTGACCCTATATTTTGCGTAGCTTGTACTATACTGTACATGCTAAAATGGCAAGATTTTTGTTTTAGAGATGTAAAAACCCAGAAATTTGGTAGGATAGTAGGTATTTTTCCACTCTTGATCTACTCTTTATTTTTTGTCCCAATGTGAACCTGTTACTAGTTGATGAATTAGAATCAGGATGCTTAAAATTAAGACTTACATACAGTGCTTTGTGATCTGTAAAAATCCTATCAGATCTTGCTTAAATATGAAAATTATTGAGTTTAGCCCAAACCACCAGAATCATTGATTTATCACATCTAATTTTTGCCTTAGAATAATAGAACCTCAAAGTTGGGAGAAATCTTGAATGGCTTGAAGTCCAACCCTGGCCTCCATTGCACGGAGTCCCATTGAAGAACATGTCTTGTATGTTGTCAACGAGTCTATGCTTTCTTTAATGACAAGAAAGCCCAACCTACCGAGGCTTACCCATTTTATCTTTGACTAGCTCTATAAATTTTTTTTATGTATTTCACTGAAAATGGATGTTCTTTTAGCTTCCATTAGTTGGACCCAGTTTCTACCCGTTAAAGATACAAGCATTCCATATGTTCAACTTCGATGTAGTTGAAGACCAATATCATTTCCTTGGAGTCTTCTGCAACAAACACCAATTTCATCTGCCTTCTTTGCATGATAAAATTTGAGGCTCTTAACCAAGCAGATCTCTGTCCTCTGAACTGGTTCCATTTTGCCAATGTTCTTTCTACTCTTACGTCTAAAGATGATGTCCTGTAATTGCTGAGTCAGTGGCTTGCATAATGGCTTAGTGAGTATGGGCATATGGCCAAGCTATTTCACCTCTTCTTCTGGAACTCCAATTCAAGGAACCTCGTTAGTGGGCTAGTAAAATATAGTTTGAAAAGTTGTCTCCGTGTCTCTATTTTCTTCCCTTTAACCCATAGCATTCCTGAATTATCTTCTACTCTGTGGTGCTGTGCTGAGGATATAGCATTTCTATTGCAAATTCAGCCTAATTTGGGGGCTCCAGATGCCCTTACTCCATATTATAGTGATAACTATAGGCATGGAATGTTGTTGAAAAGCTGACTCCAAGAATTTGTGCAGTACCTGGCTTCTTAGAGCCTGGAGAAAGCCCTTCCATTGACAGTGTTATTCACTCCCAAGTTATTATTGCCTTTGGACCTGAACCCTGAGACCAGCAAAGGAGAAAGAAAAGGGCAACAGAGCATATGTGGAGTGATATTTTGTTTGCTTGAAGTGAGTTTTAAATTTGAAAACATCCCCCACCCCCTTTGGTTCAATCACAGCAGAAGTGGAATGGAAATCCCTGAGATAGAGCACCATTGTAGCAGTGTGATTCTCATCTTTTTTTGTCTATTTGATTAAATCAGCTCTGGGACTGAATGCAAGAATACAGCTCCATGGTTTGTTCTTACGACCGTGTGTGTGTGTGTGTGTGTGTGTGTGTGTGTGTGTGTGTGTGTGTGTGAGTGAGTGATTATACATCTTAGCAAAGAAAACCTTTACAATGTCTTACACTATTAGAGTTGCAGGATACCTAGTTGAATTTTTGATAACAATAGATAATTTGTTAGCATAAGTATGTCCCAACTATTGAATGGAAATATTTACAGGAAATTCAAATGTAATTGTATTTTTATTTGCTAAATCTGACGGTCTTGCTTTCAGGTGGGCCATGTCAACCTGTGAACCTCGATCCAGTAAGGGAACTGTCTTCCTCCTCCTAGACAATGAAACTAAGCCCTGCCTTTGATGGGTTGTGTTTAAACTTTTAAGAAATGAGTACCATTGATTATTAAATAGCAGAAGGAATCTCGTCACTTCTTGTGTAACTCACACTGCCAGGAGGCTGGGGCATAATCGAAGGGCTGGCGTCTAGGATTTTTCTTTTAGGAGCTGTAGCTTGATCAGGCAGATGATTTCACAAAGTGTCGGGAGTAGGAAAGAGCCAGGGGTCCAGGGAAAATTATAAATAAGAGAGTGTTGTCCAAGCCAGGAATATCAAGTCTGTTATTAAATACGAAAGGTTTAATCCTAGATTGTAAACTAGAGAAAAAAGAAAAAAATGGGATTCTTTCAGGAACCTGAACATGTATGGGATGGGTAGTGGACAGAATGGGAGAAGATTGGCTCATTTTTAAGCCCACAGGGGTGTAGGGTGGACAACATTGGCCTAAAGGCTGTTAATCCACTTAAGAGGAATTTGCATGGGAAGTTGATTGAGCAACATGAGATAAACTGGACTGATAAAAATTTTCCAAACTAAAGTTCACATGCCTACACCAGTTTCACAGAAACGAAATCTTTGTCTAATACATCTGAGCTGATACAGTGGCAGGGTAGTGAGACCAAAGGTCTGTGACTATCATGGCGAAGGCCCTCTTGGATGAAAACTTTATGGAGGATTTTCAAATGTTAATTATATTTACAAATAGATCAGATGTAGGCATAGACATAGTTCAATAGTTTGTGTTTTCTCTTATTTATCTTTCTACTGCTAGATAAATAGGATGTGTAAGTATCCAAGTAGGCAAACAAGAAAAAATATGTATATTTTTCTTATTTTATCTGAGATACAGTGGAATATGCCAAAAAGCAAGTCAAATAGAATACTTTTGGCATGATGCTTGGACTAAGTCTTCTGTGTGTATGATGGTCAATTAGCATTTTTCTAAGTAAAACTTGAAAACTAAGAAGTTTAAGAAACGTGGATATGTGTAGGTGTGTGTATGTATGTGTAGGGGTGTGTGTGTGTATGATTTTGCAAGATTGTAGAATTATAAAATGACATTTATTTTAAGGAAAAATCGACCAATATTTTCACGTAGGAATGTTAGCCTCCAATTATGACAAACATTGCCGATAAGCAGATGTTTCAGATTCCTCGTAGTTATTATAATTTAGAGAGACAGGCAGGAGGAACAAAAGTCACTGTAGGAAAAGGCTTCCTCAAATTGTGTTCAGAGAAATTGAGGGGAGAAGGAAAAACATTGGAGATTGTTGCAGTCAAATTTAATATGAAGTAAACTGTTATCTTCATTCAGCAATGACACACAGTTATATTTCATGGCCAAAAATGTTTACAGTTATATCAATGAGTTTGTGTTAATTGTTAAAATAATTCAACTTTGAATTTCCCATTACAAATGATATTATAAAAAATATTTTAAGCACGGTTCCCTGGTATATTTGAAGCTGTGCACTCTGCAAACACATAAGTAAAAATATGTCTAATTGGTTTGTATTGTCTGTGTTTTGCTTTTTCAGAAGGCGTGTGATCTTTGTTAAAATAAGTTGCTGCAGCTTCCTTTCAGAAAATTGGGTTTCTATATTAAATAATGCTAGTCCAAACTTAAAAATAAGAATATTTAAGACTGGTAAGCATTTTTCTTCTCTCAAAAAAAAAAAAAAAAAACAGGAAAAAACTGGAGACCCTTTTCTTCCCTGCCCCTTCCCCCAACCAGTTTGAAGTTGTTTTGTTTTTTATTTTTTAAGCTACAGGGATACCTTTTAAATAACATATTCTTTTATTATTATAGGTACTCTGTGCAACAGAAATATAGTGACATTATTTGTAATAAAGTCCTAAAGGCTCAATCACCCTTCTACTTAACATAATATAAAAGACTCCTAATTAAGCTTTCATTCCCTAATTTATATTATCTTGTCATGATCTGCAGTAATTTTGGTGATGTTCCTAAATGTTTTTCTATCTACTTCTGAGAGAGTTCATACAGAAGGCTTCTGCGACAAAGCAAATAAAAATAATGAATAGAAAGGTATAGCTATTTCTCTCATCATTAATGGAATCATGTTATTGAGTATTCTGAATTATAGAAAAACTCAAAGGTCATTTAGAGTCAGAACTCACATGGAGAATTCTTTTTTTTTTTAATTTCAGCATATTATGGGGGTACAGATGTTTAGGTTACGTATGTTGCCCCTGCCCCCCCGCCCCCCCAAGTCCGAGTTCAAGCGTGTCCATCCCCCGGATGGTGCACATTGCACTCTTTGTGTATGCAAATACCCGTCCCCTCCTCCCTCCTCCCCCCTCCCCCCTGCCCGACATCCAATAGATGTTATTCTTATATGTACACTTATGTGTTGATCAGTTAATACCAATTTGATGGTGAGTACATGTGGTGCTTGTTTTTCCATTCTTGGGATACTTCA
>RJWJ010039938.1:0-14218 GCA_004363605.1 Indri indri | reverse complement strand
TGTGCATGTGTTTGTGTGTAAATATGAAGGAAGAAAATAGCCTAATATTAGATACCAAGAGGCAACTCCTTGCTTTTATTCAGGAATGCAGAGACTAGGAAGAAGGAAATGTAAGTGATAATTACCATAAAGCCTTTGTTTATATATTAGGTAAAATTTGCACACTATACTGTGTCTATCACCCCCAATTACAGCAATTTCCATTTCCCCAAGGCAATAATTGAGAAAGTTAAATTTATAGTAGAACCCAAATGTCAGAATCCCCATTCTCTTAAACGGTGTCAAAGACCTTAGCCCTTTCTTCATTTAAAATCCTTTCTCCTGTTTAAATTCCAACAGTTAAGGACAACCATGCAGGTTGCTCCCCCGGTTTAAATGTGACATTCCGGTTTCCACTCCGCTCTTGAGACCTGACTCCGTGAGGACTTCAAGAACAAGATTGTGAGTGCGTGTGGAAAAGTGATCACAACACGTGCTGCTCCACACCCTCACGCACGCCAGCCCCAGCAAGCAGGCAGGACATATTGTCTGCCAGCAAGACACATTAGGTGGATTGTTCTGGGTTTTGGGCTTTGGAGAGGACTGTACTGTTGGGGGAATCGTGGGACAGTATTGCCTGCTGGTGTGACAGAAAGCAAAGCAGCAAACCATTCCTGTTTCATGTGTGTGTGCGTAACACACAATCGCCATATAAACTCCTCTACTGCCTTTAAAAACTAGAACTAAGCAGTGATTTGAGCCCAAAGCCTTCTTACCCTCCATTAAAACTCTGTGACACACACCCTCACAAACACTCCACAGCCCCAGGATGTCTGCTGCCCTTCTAATGTCAGCCCTGTGCCACGTGCACCAAAACCCGTGGTGCAGCAGAACACATGCGCGAATAATCGTACTAGGGAGCGCTCGATGCCATTTGCCCACATCCTATAGCGTCTGTCTATACACAAATAATCCCGTTTAACACCATGCAGGGAAACAAAGTTTCATAAACCATATATAGTAACTGCTGTTTTGTCTACACATGCACAGTGCTCAAAAAGAACATTATTTGACCGAATAAATATAAACTCATGGATTTAAGTGTTTACCTGATCTACATGTCCCAAAAGCGTTTGACTTGTCTGTAGCTCTACTGAAGACTGCGCTTCAGAACATTTGCAGCCATGATGTGCCATCCCTAGAACAATCCAAAATATTTCAGTCTAAGCTGCCAACACTACCAAAGTTGGGCTTGGAGAGTCCTTGTTTATAAAAGAAGTGTGTGTAAGACTCCTGCAGAGTTTGGGGGGTGGGGAGGGGAATTTTCCTCTGGCAGCTGCATTTTTCTGGCATCTGTTCTCAGAGAATGAAGGAAGGAAGCGGGTGTCCCCACAACGCAGCACCTCTTCATACCTCTGGGAGCATAAACCACCCTGGTCAGATGTGTTTTCTTGGTACCTTGCATCAGAGAGAAAGAATAGTTCGTATTTAAAAAGTGAGTTTCTAGAACATTCATAGTTAACAACATCCCCTCCCAGCTGCATTGCTAATTTCCCCATGTATCAGACACTTTAGAGCATTCACCTTAGCATCCAGACGATAAGAAGAATTCTAGTTCACTGTCCTTTCTTGCCAACTGAATACGTGTTTTCCAATTCGGTCTTGCTTCACCGACCTGAAAAAGCCATTGAAAGCCTCGCGGGTCTGAGACCTTGAATGAGCCTTTCCTCCTACTGACCGCAAATCTAAATAGGTCTTTTAAAAAAATCATCACTAATTTTCGATACCATTTTTCTAATTGTTGAAAATAGTTCCATTCTCTCCTTCCTATATTGTATCTTCACAAGGTATCTGTCTCTCTTTCAAAATCTTAGCAGCCCAACATCAGGAAAAAGTCCTATATTTGAGTACTGTCTAATGTAGAAATGCAACCTAATGGCTACGTCAGGTAAATTTGATGTGGAAATCTCAATGCTCATGCTCTTTGCAGAAATTTCGAAGCCCGGAAATTATTTCAGAGACATTGAAAAATCTTAATAAAAATCTGAAGAAACCCAGCGACTTCTGCCCAGGATATACAGAGGGTGTCCCAAAAGTCTCCATACAAAGGAAAAAATTTATAAAATTTTGTAATGAATATTTTGTAAATAAAGGGACATTTAGCTACAACTTCCCATTTTCCCTATGTATGGAGACTTTTGGGACTCCCTGTATTTGAGGAAAAAATATGTTTGAGACGGGGAGACACAAAGCCGGAAGTTGAATTATTTTAAGAAGGCGTTAATGAGTTACTGAAGAATACTGGAATGTCATGTAGTACGTGCTGTGTAAGTGCTAACTGTTAATATTCTCCTTGGTCCCTGTCCTTTCTAGTGCTAAAGAAGAATTTCGTGTGTCACCAGAGAAAGGATTGTCAAGTGAAGGGGAAACAGAATCTGGACTTCCTTTATTTTAAACTTGGGTAAATTTCGTTTCTAAACGTTCCATGGTTGTTTTATAGAGCTCATGCTGCTTTTCCTCTTATTGGCTTGGATCTTGTGGATAATTTATTTAAAAGACTTAAGTGGCCCCTTATGGCTGGAATCCATTTTAATCTCTAAATTGACCACTCTTCTCAGTTAAATTTAAAAATGAAGAGGCCTGATGTTTCAGACTGAAATAGTGAAGTGTCCTCTAATTACAATACGTGCTAATGTACAATATTCATAAAACGTGAAAAAGTATAAATAATAAAATAAAACAACTTACAATCATCCACCCAGAAATTATCATTCTTTTATGTTATGGTGTATTTTCTTCGAGACTTTACTTATGAAAAATCAATTTTGATGTCACATAAATGTCTCCATATAAGTAGTACTGGAAGTTTACATTTAGCAATTTCATATTTCACGGTTTTAAACTTGAAAATGTAGCAAGATATATATGTCCATCAAGAAAAAAATTATACATCAGACAAAATAAAACAGAAAAATATTTAATGCATATCATATAATGTTCTTATGGGCAAATATGTGATAAAATATAATCCTTAAGCTATTACAAATGAAGTCTTTCTTAAGCTAAAACTAAGGTCTATAATTTGAAAGCTGGTGGTATGCAGGGGTGAATTTCTTTGTTTTAAAAATATCTTAACCATTTCTTGCTATTCCAATCCAGGAACCCTCCCTCAGTGGGCCCTCCCTTGGCAAAATGTCAGAGAAGAACCAAGTCTCTTCTGGGGCCAGAGCCTCAGACGGAGCCTTCCCTGCCAGAGTTGACCATGTGCTCTCTCCTGGGATTTGCTCCTTATTAAGTAACCTGAGTTTGAAGTGAGTAATCAGGGAAACTCTCAGAGGAGATTTGGTCTGAAAACCATTCATAGTCACTCCTACATCTTAATCCTTGGAGAGCCTGGCAAACAGTCTCCAAGAATTACTTTCTGGTGACTTGGGACTCACTCTGGACATTGCTGGGTCCTTTTCAGGACTTGCTCCCAGAGCTGCCTTCTACAAGCCCAGAGAGGCTGAGCCCAGGCAGCAGGCCAGGCCAAGCTCCTGTGCTGACAGTCAGCAGGCAGCAGTGGGGAGTGGCCAAGATGGTCCTTCTGTTCCCAAGAATGCCCCCCACTCTTGCAATCCCCTACCCCACCCCCACATCTGGTTTTCCAACCAGCCAGTCCAGACAGAGCAGCTCTGGGCCAGCCAGTCGCCCTGTGGCTACTCTTGCTCAGATGTCACCAGGTGTGTCAACTTGGCTATGCCGAAGTACCCAGCCATTCGGTCAACACTGGTCTGGATGCTGCTGGGAGGGTATTTTTTAGATGAGATGAACATTTAGATCAGTAGCCTTTAAGTAAAGCAGATTGCCCTCCACAATGTGGATGGGCCTTATTTGATCCATCAAAGGCCTTAAAATAAAGAAGACTGGCCTCCCCCTAGGAAGAGGGAATTCTGCCTCCAGAAGGCTGCAACATCATCTCCTTACTGGGACTCCAGGCTGCCCATCTGCCCTGCACATTTGTGACTTGCCAGCTCCCACATCAAGCGAGCCAATCCTTAACATAAATCAGTATCTCTCCCTCTCTCTCTTTCACTTGCTCACTCTCATGTTACATAGAATTATGTGTATTACATATGTACTATATATTACAGACATATATTGTATAATATATTAACATATAGTATATATAAATACAGCATATTTTATACAATATATAATTATGTATCATATATATGTTTATATATACATATATTATACATTCTACATTCTCTATATATACATTATATATGTAATGTATAACCAATACATTCTATTGGTTCTATTTCCCTGGAGAAGCCTGACTACTAATTCATTAGTAATTCACCAGTGGCAGCTTTTCTTGCCACTCATCTGTCCTTCTCAAACCACCCTGTCACAATTCCCGCTATTGCCAGCAGAGCACAAAGAGTCAGACGGGCTTGCTTAGGACAGACATCACAAATACTGCCCTTTCTGTTCCACTGGTGATAGAAATTGGGTTTGTGAAGTGTGGAAGACTCACTCCTGGTCCAGGTACGTGGCTGGCAAGCATGGCTTCCCCAGGCCAGAGCGTCTTCCCGTCACGGGGCTTGAGCTGTGGCCATTCCTGCACCCCCAGGACCACTGCTGGAGACAATGCCGCCTCTGCCCAGGCAACTCTGCGCTGATGTTCCCTGGGGCCTCACGCTCTTCTCTGCCGCCTCTGCTCCGGCATGGCGGCATCGCCGTCCAAGAGAGGTTGGGGAGCCCGAAGGTCAGACCTTTGCTCTTTGGAAATGGCTTCAATATTATCACTTGAAATCATTAACAACAGCCATCCATACTTCAAGGAATATTGTTTTTGCCAGGGAGGAAGAAACGCTGAGCACCTCGAAGGGCCTGGTGCTCCAGGGAGGTGCAGCGAGTGCTCTTGGTCCCAGGCCCTCCCTCCGTCCGGAGCACATTACCTCAGTCTAATTCCAGAGTGGAAATCAAAGTTCAGAGAAACTTCGGGCAAAGTCACTTGCAAAGACAAAAGCCATGAATATCCTTGTTCCCACAGATTCAATCACTAGTGCAAAACCCAAGGAGCTGCAGAAATTTAAATCAGACTGTGCGCAATTAATGACCAGAAACTCCAATTTCATGTTAATTGGTTTTAATTAAAAATTTTTCCCCATGCTTATCTACAAGGGCTTTTTGTGAGTGTACCAGCAATCTCATCTTTGAATTCCCTGCATCATATGCCGCACCTTTGAGGTCGAACAATAAAACAAATCTCCGAACAGCACCCGAATGGCCCATCGGGGACAAGGAGGACACCGGTAATAAGGCAAGAAGAACGGACACGGAAACACACGCTGCAAAGTCACATGCGAAGATAGCACCCACGGGGCGGGAGACTCATTTCAGATCAGCAAGGTATTAGTCCAATTTCTCATCCCGACGAAACATGAAGCATATGCCCGAGCTTCCCAAGGTGACCGCGGTAACGTGATGGGAGCATCAGGAACCCACACGCAGGAGGGCTGCAGACGAACCTGCCTCCATCATCTGTCAAACTAGGTGAGGTCCCCCCTTTGGAGGAAATCAGAGGGGGGACACCTGCTTCTGGTTGTCTGGTCGCGGAGAGCTACTTGGCAATGGTAAAGCAGGAGGGAACCTGTTCATTTGGGGTTAGGAAACAATTCTCTCGAACCGCAAGGCAGCAGCGTAGAAAGGAACCGGTCGGGAAGCTCGAGCGCCTTTCCCGCTGCCCTCCCGAACACGCCACGAGAGGCCATAAATAGACAAAAGATGCTAATTCACCTCTCCAGACAACCTAAGATGTTCTCGGCTACACTTCTATTTTATGAACTGCATTATTTGTGAAATTTTCGCTCATATCCACTTTGAGGAAGGGCCATGAAAAGCATCCATTTAAGTCTCTGCCATAATTGAGACTGTTAACAGCCAGTTTTCTCCAACACTGACACCGCTCTACCTGTCTTCAGTAGCAAAAATACTCGTCTTCGCTTCTAATCAAAGCTCTCGCTCACGGTTTATATGCATCCATTTTATTTTATTGTATTTTTGAGTGTTCCATCAACGCGGCCTTACCCGTGGAACTAGTTTTCCCTTGAGCACTCAAGTAATGATTCTTGTAAGGTAACAGCTGTGGGCAGATAGATCCTATATATTTCTGTGGAAGCCACGGTTGTTTGGAAGGTCAGCCGTCAAATGGGGCTCATTTTTCACTGGAGACAAAGGCAGTGCCAAGGTCTTTTCAATTTGTATGGAATTAGGCTAGTTTTGTAGAAGTGATAACATAAGCACTAGAGCAATTTTCTTTTTAAAAAAATGTGGTAGAAGATTTATATCTTTAAAAATTCATGAAACATTGATCAAGCAGTTAAGTTTTAATGAGATTTGTAAAACAAATGATAAAGCAAAAGTTATGGTTGTACGAAAAAAAGACCCTTACTAAGGAGATCTTATTATTCTAAAATTTACTATTTATTATGTTACAATTATCATAATTAATGAGATAGTAGGCTATAAGGTTAGAGATAGAGGTAACAGAGAGTGTGATAAAATAATACTTTTTATTATGTGTTTACTAATTCAAGAAAATTCAAGGAAACTTGACATTATTTTCATTAACAGTTTGAAGCTATCTTTTAAGCATAGAAATGGGTTTGTAATACAAATGCTGCTCTGATTGTGGACACTTTCTTTTTTGACAGTGATTTTGTTTGTTTGCTTGCTTGGTTTTTGCTAACTCCTCTTTCCTCTTATATCTGGTCTCCTATTTTCCTATCCTACAGTATATCTCATTTCCCTCAGATAATCAATGTTTGCCAACTGGCATAGTTGTATTCACAGCTATCTCCATGGGCCGTATAATCATGCACATGCATATATATTTATCTAAAACGTTGTGTTATCTAAATTAATGCTTTACAAAAATCAAAAACTTTCCTCTTCATCTGGCTTCTCTCCCTTAACATGGCATCCTGGAAATTCTCTATGTTAGCTGGTATAGAACACCTTCTTTTTAATATCTGCATAATATCCTATGGTATCAAATGCTGGCCTTCCAAAATATCACTGAACCAACCAGTTGATCATACAAATTCAGTTTATTTCTTAGTGGGGTAAGGGAGAACACCACCTTGACAGAGCCATGGCAGCATCTCAGAGAGGGCAGGGCAAAGTCAGGATATTTATTGGGATCTCGAAGTCTAGTTTAAGGTGAGTCATTCAATTAGGAGACTTGGTTAGGTTGGGTAAAGATCATAAAATAATAATTTTCTTTCAGTCCTTGTAAAATAGCTTATTTTTAGCAGTTTTATTGGGATATAATTGACAAACAAACTGCACATAAAGTGAACAGTTTTATAAATTTTTACATATGTATACACCCCCTGAAACCATCACCACAATCAAGAAAGAGAACATATCCACTACCCCCAAAAGTTTCCTCATGCTCCTCTGTAACTCTTCCCTTCTGCCCCTCCCACCACTCCACTCCAGGCAACCACTCATCTGCTTTCTGTAACAGCAGATTCTAGAATTTTACAGGATTAAGTCATATAGTATGCATTCTTTTTGTCTTGTATCTTTCAGTTTGCATAATTATTTTGACATTCATTTACATTGTGTTAATATGTATCAATAGTTCATTCCCATTCTTATTGAAAAGTATTCCACTGTATGAATATACCACAATTATTTATTCATTCATCGGTTGAAGAATATTTGAGCTGTTTCCAATTTGGGCTGTTACTATTAATAATAAAGCTGCTATTAAACATTTGTGCACAAGTCTTTGTAAGGACAGATGCCTTCATTTCTGTCAGATATACACCTAAGAGTAGAATGGTTGAGTAATATGGTTGATGTTTATCTTCTTAAGAAACTGTCCAAGTGTTTTCCAAAATTGAATCATTTGGCTTTCCCACCAGCAGCGTATGAAATTTCCAGTTTCTCCACATCCTCGCCAACACTTGGTATGGTCAGTCTTTTTAATTTCAACCATTCTCATAGGTGCACAGTGACATCACATTTTGATACTAATTTCACTTCCTTAATGACTAGTAATGTTGAACATTATGTTGTTGTAGAGTAGAGTGGTCTATAAATGTTAATAAGGTAATGTTGATTGAGAGTTCTATTCATGTCTACTGTATTTTTGCTGATTTTCTGTGTATTTGTTCTGTGAACTTTGAGAAATGGCTATTGAAATTTTTGGCTGTAACTGTGCATTTGCAATTTCTTCCTGCAGTTCTTTTAGTTTTCAGTTCATGTATTTCGAAGCTTTATTTTTAGGGGCATAAACATTTATAATTTTTAAGTCCTTTTGACTAATTATCCTCTTTATCATTATGAAATGACCTTCTTTATTCCTGGTAATATTCTTTTATATTCTTAATGTTAATACAGACACTTCAGCTTTCTTTGACTAGTCTTAGCATGGGTTTTTTTTTTTTTTTTTGCATACTTACGTATTTAATCTATTTGTGCCTTTAAGTTTGTGTTTCTTATAGACAAGATATAACTGGGCCTTGCTTTTTCATCCAATTTGACAATCTCTGCCTTTTAATTGGGGTGTTTAAACCATTTACATTTATTGTTATTGTTAACACGATTAAGTTTTAATCTATCATTTGCCATTTATTTTCTGTTTGTTACATTTCTTCCTTATTGCCCTTTTCCTATTTTTATGCCTTCTTTTGGATTAATTGAGTCTTTTTCATGATTAAATTTTATCTCCTTTGTTGGCTTTTTAGCTATAACTGTTTGTTGTATCATTTTAGTGGCTGCCTTGCAGTTTATAGTAAATATTCTAAATTTACCAGCATCTATTTTCAAGCAATATTATATTATTACATGTATTATATAAAAACCTTAAAATTATGTAGCTCTATTTCTCCCCTCCCTGACTTTACATCATAGTTTTAATATATTTTATTAATACTTTTCATGTTGTAAACCCCACAATACATTGTTATAATTTTTGTTTAAACAGTTAAATATCTTTTAAAGAGATGCTAATAATAAAAATTCTTACATATCCATCCATGTTGTTACCATTTCCTGTGCTCTTCATTTCTTTGTAGAGATCCAGATTCCCATCTGGTATCATTTTCCTTCTATTTGAAGGACCACCTTTAAATTTCTTATAGTATGGGTTTGCTGATGGTAAATTTTTTCAGGATCTGTATGTCTGAAAATGTCTTTATTTCATCTTTGTTTTAAAAGCTCCTCTTGCTGACATGGACTTCTAAATTCTCAGGGGTTTTTTTCTCTAAGTCAGAGTATAAACATGGTTTTGTTTCTCAGTGTCCCCGCCCTTGTTGTCAACCTAAACCGAAGAATAGACTATTAACGGTGTGTAGGGGTGTGATCGATCCATATCTGTACCACGATTTGAGATCTCTGATTACATATTAAGTCCTGGGCATGGTTGTGCCAAATTTCATAAAATGCCAGATTTTTCTGATCTTTTTGCTGGATGATCACATGTTGGATCATTTGAGGAGCAGCACCTGCACAGCAGCGTTTGAGACTCTACAGATCACACACCTGCAAACTGCAGCACAGACAACCACAAAGAGAAGGATTATGACCAGATCTGCACTCTGCTTCTCAGTAAGGAGTCCAGAGTGACCAGATCAAACCAAGAGAAGGGACCCCATTCTCCATTCAAAGAGTTGGCAAAACCAAATATAGGGTTATTAACAAAATTAAGTAATGTTATGATTTATCTGTTTGCTTTCCACATCATTTTCTTAATATTAAATATTCCAGCAAAGTCTTCATAGGTACATTAATAAATATGACATTCTTATTCTATGAGCTATTAAATATTTCTTGAACCTCTCAAAAAAGCATTTTTAGAGCCTTAGTGGAATTGTGTCTTCTGACTGCTATTCTCTAAACCATGGCATGAAAGATTTTCCTTAATTTCTGGGCCTTTTGTAAAACATGAAGTTAGGACTTGAAGAGAGAAGATAATCCAGAATTTCTCTTGAGTGATTAGTTTTTATTCTCAAATCAAGGTCTAGTTTGTTTCCTTCTTGGGTTAAATTATCAAAAAAATCTACTTTCCTAAAAGAAAATTTGATGGATCCAAATGAATATTCAATGCTGGTCTACTATCCTGAAGATAGTCATCTGTTTACCAAAGCAGAAAGCTCCAATCCAGTTGTGGCTAATAGCCAATGTTCTTTTGTGCCACAAATCCAACACCAGTCATTGGGGAGCTCTCAACGATCTGTTCTTGGCAAAAATATTCTACAGGATTGTTAAATAGTGTTGTAACATTTTTGGTGCCACTCATCAAGAATAGTTCAGTGCCAGGCAATAAATTCTTTAGGATCAAAATGATTAGGTAAATCTAAAGCAAACTAAAAGTAATGTATCTACCTTGTAAGACCTGTACAGGTAATACAACCTCCAATCCCCTTCTAAGTTCTGTTTCTGAGAAAATTCAGTTACTAAAGCTAGCTCCCACAAAAAGTCCCCAAGTATTGTTTTGGTGGAGATATGAATTTCTTTTTCTAATATGACAAAATAAGGTTTTCCTGACTTCTAGTAATAGTGGCATTTGCCAATTAAAAAGTCACCCAATGGTTAAGTCCAGTTAATCCATTAATCAGCTGGACTCATAAAACCAATTGATTAATTACAAAAAGTTGGGACTAAGGGGAAGTGAATAGCTCCAAAGAAATGTGTATAAAACATCAACAGTCAGTTTAATTGTATGCTTGAGCCAGCTCACAAGTAAATCATAGCCAGGTGTTGTGCCCACACAAAGGAGTGAGTAAGAATGCAAGGAGCAATATTAAGAACTTAGCCCCATATGTAACATAGGTCAAAGCAGCCTTAAAACAATAACAGAAGAAAGACCATAGCTAGAAAGAAAAAGAACCAAAGAATGCACATAAAAGCATGACTATCTGCAGTCTTGTTCTGTGGACTTTAGGTGGTGTCTACAACTCATGTAGTCATTAACTTAGTTCAAAGTTCTTGGGTGGATGCTGTCTCTTTTTGAAGATCATCTGGTTCTTGGGGATTTCCTAAGAAACTTCAGCTTGAGATCTCCAATAGAGAAATTCTTCCAGTGAGTTGAGGACAGTTTTTGCCTCTTTAACCGAAACACATGAATCCAAGAATCGGTCTTTCAGAATTTTACTGCTGTACTAGTTGTGACTAGTACTTGATAATAATCTTTCCACTGGAGCTTTGGGACTGTTTATCTCTGGTGGCTCTTCCAGAAGACCAGGTGTTTGCAATCTAGGTAACACAAAGGTTGTTTAAGAGGGTATGAGGAAAGGCTGCTTATACATGTTGATACAATAGGGTATATCAACAAATCAAAAGTCCCTGCAATATTTGACCATGTCTGTTTGCAAAGTATGGAGTCTAGAACTGGAAACCGTATTCACAGATACATGGGCCTGCCTGTCACTAATTCATGGAGGCAGTCAGTGAGTCCTACAAATAGCTGACCTCACTGTCATTAAAGCCAATGGAGATACTTTAGGCGATAGAAGTTCTAGAATCTCTGAGAATTTGCAAATTTCAATTTTAAAAGTTTCTTTGTTATTTCTTTCTTTCCTGAAGATTGAAAATTATATAGACAGTACAATTTCTAAGTAAAGAGCAGGGCTTTTCAAAACTCTTTAGTGATATTCCCAGTAAAATGGAATTCCCTGTTACTTGAGATAGGTCATAATCCCCCAAGTTAGAAACACAAATCGAGTAATTTTTTTTTCTTTTTGCTACCGTAAGAGTTGTAGCACTTCAGCAAGAAAAGGCTTCATTTCATCTTAAAAATAAACAAACAATGTTCAAGACAAAAATCCACTGCAGAAAGCAGTTAAATGAAACCCACATGGAGATGAGCAGAGGGTCCTGAAGTTTAGACTCTTGCCCAAGTCCCACCTTCATCCACTTTTACTGTTTTAACAGCATTCTGCTGGTGACAAATGAGACATGCAGAGACCCCCCCCCCCCACATAAGGAGCCTTAACAATTTTAGTAAAATTTCCCCATCCATATTGACTTACTACATTGGCTATTTTTCCTGGGTAATTTTATGTAAAAATTTGTGCAGGCTTCCATTGGAGGGGTTTTGGTTTTTGTTGTTATTTGTTTTTTACTTTGGAGTTGATCTCTTGCATTCTATGATAGCCTCTTTGAACCTTTCCAAAGGTTTAGTCTTTGGGTGTACTGTGAGCATCTCAGTGGGGCTGCCTGTCTGACATAACACCTCAGGCTCTACCCACCTGTGGTTTCTGCATCTGTGGATTCAACAAACTGGGGATTGAAAATATTTGGAAAACAACAATGGATGGTTGCGTCTGTACTGAACATGCACAGACTTTTTTTTCTTGTCATTATTCCCTAAACAATACAACAACTATTTAAATAGCATTGACATTGTATTAGGTATTATAATATAGAGATGGTCTATAGTATACAGGAGGATGTGTGTGGGTTATACACAAATACTATGGCATTTTATATAAAGGACTTGAGCATTTGTGGATTTTGGTATCAGCAGGGATCCTAGAACCAATCCCCCAAGATATAAAGGGATAGCTGTGATCGGCCAGGTGTTTCCGTGAACCTCCGTGTTATTCCCTTTTGCCCGAGCCTCCACTTTTACAATAGCCTTAGAGCACTCAAACATTCTTTAATTTGCTGATCATTCTTAATTGAGGTCCCTATTGAGGTCAAGAATTCTCTTCTTTTCCAAAGCATTCCAAGATCACAGACTTCCCCAAAAGCATATCGACTACCAGTGTACATTTTAACCTTTTATCTCTACTCTGCCAGTCTAGGCAGATTTTCCTCTGGTAGGTGGTCTTTTTCTAGGGGTAAGGTGAGATTGGCTTCAGCTTAACTCGTCTGATATTTTCCTGTTTCAGTCTTAATGTACAAACCATCGACAATCAATCTGCATTTTCTAAAGAGGCTTCTAATAAATTTATTAGGAATATGAATAGTTCACAAGCAGAAGTTAGGGTTTCCCCTTCTTTCAGGGAACAGAAGAAGAGAAGTAGCATTTAAAGGACTAATGAAGGCAAATATATGAGAGGTAAAGTAACAAGCTGCCATGGGACTTCAGCCTAACTTTGCAAATTTTTAGTGAGCAATAAAGATTGTATAATATGATGAACCAAAAAACTTAAAGGAGACACCAAAGTCAAGTCTACAAAGCCTCCACTGGTCTAGCTACTGCAACTATTGCTTACAGACTGCGTGGGCAGGTTTTTGCCACTGAGTCAAGAAACAGTGTAGAAAGTTCTTGGTCATTGATGATTTCATGAAGCTGGGTCAGAGGACAAAGGGCTTGTCGCTTATGCACGCACCTGTGGAGAGGGTTAGGTGAGCCAGTGGGAGGTTGTTAGAGGGCCACTTCTAATTCACAGAAAGCCTGCTACTGTTTAGACTTCTGGGAGGGAGGTTGATTACCAAGGACTTAGTTAAGTCATACAGTGGTGTGACAACTTCAGAAAAGTTAGGAACCCACTGTCTGCAGTAACAAGTTAGACCAAGAAACTTCTTAATTGTCTTTTAGTTAGGAGCCTGGAAAAATTGTGAAGGTTCTGTATCCTGTGATAAACAAGAGATTTATCTGATTGGGATAAAGCGTGTCCTAGATAATGAAGTTTACCGTGACAAAATTGTCACTTCTCTTTGGAAACCTCCTGCTCTTTCTGAGCTAAAACAGTAAGTAGAGATGGAATCTGTCCTAAAGCTTACCGCATCTTTTGAACACAACAAAAGGTCACCTACATATTGAATAACAACAGAATCACAGGGAATTTTAGGGTCCTTGAGGTCACGATGGAGAAAAAGTATGTGATGCCTTAGTAAATCCTCGGGGCATAACAGACTAAGTATTTTGTTGATTTTCCCAGGAGAAAGAAAACAAATATTTACTATGTTGATATAAAGAAACATGAGAGAAAGCAAACATAATATACAACTATACAATATGCATTGTTAGTAGGCACCAAAGACAAAATTAGCATTTGGGTTTTGTTCTACGTGGGAGGAGGGAATGACTATTCTATTTGTGGCTTATTAACCTGAGCTTTTTTAAAAATTGAGCTATATGGTACAGCCTGTGATTCCTAGCCTGCAAAGCTGTACACGTGTTACTGTACTGAATATCATGGTAATTGTAACACCATGGTAAATATTTAATATCCAAACATAGTAAAGGTACAGTAAAAGTATGGTATTACAATCTTATAGGACC
>RJWJ010039937.1:0-14225 GCA_004363605.1 Indri indri | reverse complement strand
GGAGGTTGTGGACACCACATGTGTCTTGGACTTTGAATTTTGATTCAAGGATGGGCTGGGGGACAGGAAAGATGATGAGTCCCCTGGGCCCCCTCCCACCCCCACCCTAGGCCTGTTGGAGAGGGGTGGGAGGAAAGGTACCGAAGCCTCCATGTTCTGCCCAGGGCCCGAGAGGCATCTGTACCGTGAAGAACTTGTATCCCAGTGTGGAGACAGTCCCAGCCAAGAAGCCAGCTGCCAGAGCCCCAAAGGGAGTCAGCATCATTTCGCTTGAAGTCCCCACCACAACCCCTCCGGCCAGTGCTGCGTTCTGGATGTGGACCTAAGGGAACAGGGGAGAGCAAGGCATTGGTGGCCCTTTCAGATCATCACCCCGCCCACACAGCCCAACCCCATCCAGCCACAGTGACATCCACTACTTCCGGAAGTCCCCTTGCAATGTAACCTCTGACTGTCCTATCACATCATCTCCTCCCACTCCGACCCCACCACCACCAGGACAGGTGGAGCCCCCGTGCCTGTGCCCTTACCTGTTCCCCTGGAAGATCTCCCTTGCAGGGTCTCAGGCCCCTCCTCCCCCTCCCAGGCCATCACTCTGCCTCTGCCAAGGCCTCCCCCCGATACCATGTCCAGCCGCCCATCGCTGCTGATGAGGGCTGACAAGGCGAAGGTGCTGAGGGTGCTGGCGGTCAGGGAGTAGTACGTGTTGAGGGCCGTCCGATGCTGCCCGTCCCCCAGCGTCGTGGGTGCAGAATTGAAGCTGGGCCAGAAGATCCACAGGAAGATGGTCCCTAAGTGGTTGGCGGGCAGAGTGAGAGGGAGTGAATGGCTCCCCCACAGGGTATGAGCTGTGTAACTGCAGACAAGTCACCTGCTCCCGGGGAGCCTCAGTTTCCTCATCTATAAAGTGGGATCGATAATAATACCACTTCATAAAGTGAGGATTAAGGGAGGCAAGGATTAAATGCATAGTCCATAGCCCAGCGGGTGCTAAATGCTGACAAATGGCAGCTATCAAGGGCACTGGCACAGAGTGTTGAGAAAAGGGGAGGAAAAAAGCAAAGGCCACTGCATGTCAGACACCATGCTGGGTACTTGATATATGTATCAGGAAAACAATGTGTTTTATAACCACAATAGCCTCCTAGAAAGGGTGGACCCTGCGGTGTTCGGGAGAGCCTCTGTTTGCTGAGCACCAGATGGGCTGGCGGGCCCGCATGTTTTCAGGTAAGAACTGGGAGTCCATATACCCTGCCTGCCTGTGTGAGGTTCCCAGGTCAATCCTGGAGGGAGAGGAAGAAGGAGCCAAAGGACAGGCGAGGAAGAAGGCTAGGGACCCTGCAGAGTACACCAGCAAGGTGAGCGGCTTGGGGACCACCCCTTAGTCCTGAGTGGTTCGTGGGGTGGGTGTGATTTCTCCCTGCAACCCCACAGTCTTTTTGTTTGTTTGTTTTTTGAGACAGAGTCTCCCTCTGTTGCCCAGGCTAGAGTACCTGCCATCAGCCTAGCTCACAGCAACCTTAAACTCCTGGGCTCAAGCGATCCTCCTGCCTCAGCCTCCCAAGTAGCTAGGACTACAGGCATGCGCCACCATACCCGGCTAATTTTTCTATTTTTAGTATAGATGGGGTCTTGCTCTTGCTCAGGCTGGTCTTGAACTCCTGACCTCAAGCAATCCTCCCACCTGAGCCTCCCAAAGTGCTAGGATTACAGGCGTGAGCCACTAGGCCCGGCCAACCCCACAGTCTTGAGTGAACTCTAACACACACACATATGCGTCCTCTAGGTGGAGAGTTTGTGGAAAACTCAGGGAAGGCTGCGTGAAGTACACACTAAAAAACAGGAGCTGGCAGGCAGAGATTTGAGAATGTAGATCTCCAGGAAATGCACGGAAATCTTGGCAAAGCCTTTGGACTTCAAAGCAAATTTAGCTGAGTTTGAAAGGGCAAGGAGGCCTCAGCCGACCTAGGGTTACTCGTGCTCTATTTCACAACGAACCCAGAGGTGGGTGAGAAATACAAAACCAGCCTCTTTTTTCAAATATAAGAATAGGCACTGCAGTCCCAATTCAGTACCTTGTATGAAAAAGTAAAATACAGATTTCCTCTCCTGCCTGAAGTTTGAGAAGGTAGGGAGAGGAGCCGAGGCCGCGGTGGAGGTACGTACTTAGAAGAAACAAGGGGTGGTGATGGGGCTCCCAGGTCAGACCCTACTGCTTTGCAAAGTGACCCGAGACCCACACCCCAACCCCTGCCTGAGAGTGCAGGGGCTTCCTGGAGAATTGCCTGGGAGGAAGTGTCCTCAGGAGGTGAAAGGCAGGCAGAGGTCATCTGTTTGCTGGGAACCAAACATGCAAAAGCCTGGAGGCAAGGGGCGGGCAGAAGCTGGGTCTGGCTGGAGCCCAGAATGAGGGGGCAGTGGGTGAGGGGGGCAGGGAGGGTGGCCAAGACCTGCTCGAGCCAGCGTGCTAGGCAGAGGAGGCTGGTTTCTATCACGTGGGTGATGGGGGATTGAGAAGCTTTTAAAGTGGGATTGAAGTGGATGTAGAAAGGCCTCTGGGAATGAGTATGGGGCATGTGCGTACCCCAGGGCTGAGTTCTAAGAGCCTGTCTCGAAACTGTCGGGAATGACGAGCACGGATCCCAGGCTCTCACAGAATCCAGTGGGAAGGGAGTGCCCAGCCAGAACCCCGAGGACTCAGAGGAATCTAGAACCAGCCCCCATGCTACCCCACCTCAGCAGGCCTCACCAATCATGGCGAAGAGGTCCGAGTGGTAGACAGAGCCCTGGCGGTGCTTGCTCTTCTCCAGCCGGGGCCTATAGAGGACCCGTGAGAGGACCAGCCCGAAATAGGCACCAAACGTGTGGATAGTCATGGAGCCACCTGCATCCCGCACCTGGGGGCGTGGAAACGAGCTGGACAGCAGCCCCCAGCCTGGCACTGACCACCCCACACCCAGCCCTGCCCAGACTCTTACCCCCAGGAGACTGAGAAGCACAAACTCGTTGACGCCAAACAGCACCACCTCCAGCAGGGCCATGAGCAGCAGCTGTACGGGCCCGGTCTTGCCCAGGATGGCACCAAAGGAGATGAGCACGGCCCCAGCACAGAAGTCAGCGTTGATCATGCTGGGGGATGGGGCAGGGAGGGGGGAAGGGTGGCTTCTGGGCTTCTGCTAGGCATGAACTGGGGACAACACGAGTGGGGGCAGGGTGGAGGGAGATCCTGAGAGGAGGCAAGGAGCTCAAGCTCTGCCCTGGGAGTCGGAAGGGATCACCTGGCCCTTTTTGCAGATTAGGAAACTGAGTCTCAGGGAGGTTCTGTGGCTTGGCTGACACAGCCCATAGTAGGTGGAAGAACCAGAACTTGAGCCAAGAGCTCCTGTGGAAACCCTGCCCTTCCCATTAGGCTATCTAGCCTCACAGCTGTCAGGTAACAGGCGCCCTAAAGAATGAGGGGGTGCGGCTGAGTGTGTGGGTCAAGGATGGGAGAAGAAATCAGGCAATGGGAACAGGCGGGGCACCTAGACAAATCAATCGATGGGTCAAAAACATGGCTCAGGATGTACACCTTTGAGGGGCCTCCCAGGTGGGCCTGGGGGAGCCAGGGAGGCTGCTGCTGCCCACCTCTCCACACCAACGTGGATATGGCCACCGTGGAAGGCATGGAGAAAGCCCTGAATCAGTGTGGACCACTGCAGGGCAAAGGCGGCCAGGAAGAAGGTGAAGCCCACGCTGCTGAAGCCGTATCGCTGCAGGAAGGCCATGAGGAAGCCGAAGCCCACGAAGATCATGACGTGCACATCCTGGAAGCCTGCAGTGGGCAGGGGCGCGTGGGGGCATTCAGGGGCTGCTCTGGCCACAACCTATAAATGAATCAGCCACCCTGCCAGTGTCCCCAGCTCTCACCAGCTAGGGCTGCCTTGAGCCGACCCTATAAAACTCCCCAGGCATGGCAGGGTCTCCCAGCCCTGAGCCAGCCAGCTTAGCTCAGTGGGACCCAGACTGTCCCTGCTGCCCCACGTTGGAGTAAGGGAGTAGAGCCTTCTGGTTACTCATTTGCTCATTCTCTGCCTCGCTCACTTGCCCCATCCCCGGGTCTCTTAAAACTGAGTGGCCGAAAATGCAACTTACGCTTTTTACCGCTGCAGCCCCTGCTCCTCCATGCTCAGAGTTCTCTTCCCTACAGGCTTCTTTTCAACTTTTCCTTTCTGCTGGAAAGTCCTTCTTGATGTCTAACCTCTACACCTCATATTTTAGAGTCTATACCTCTTTGAGGATTTTTATTTTTTTAAAAAAATAACAGGAAATAGCTTTAAACTGTTAACAGAAACGACCTCAAGGAAAAGAAATTGAAGGAAGGGGCAGGGCTGCTGTGTTGCACAACTCCAAGAACAATGACGCCCCCTGGAGTTGTACAATATGGTGACTCTGCGAAGGAGAACTTCACTTTTCGGTTTGTTTCCTTCCACAGTTCGAATATTTAGCTTTATAGATGAATCATTTGAATTTTTTTAAAGACTCAATGGGGTTTATGGGCAGGAAGATTTGGGACCTTTTCGGTTTGCTTTCTATTATGTACCATTCTACATAAAAAGCTAAGCCAACAAAAATAACATACAGTAATACTGAAAGTGAGATAAATACAAATAATTGCTTTAGTTTGTTCTATAACAGCTCTCCTCCCCCATCTCTTGTAAATAAATAGGGTTTGAAACAACCGAGTCTGATGTTCAGCCGGTCCCTCTGGTCCTATCTCCTTTGTCTTAAGCCTATGTGTGTAGCAATGCCATGCTATATTTTTGGCTTCAATCAAGAAACACTAGAGAAACAATGTCATGAGTGCTGTTATCGCATTTGTTGAAAATTGGTTATTGAGAAACGGGGCCCATTATTACCCTAAACTCCTGGCTTAGGGCTCCACATGAGAAATTTCTCTTGGAACTTAGTACTAGGAAATGTCACTTCCCCCAGAGGAACCCATCTGTTTTCCAAATTCACGCGACAGATGTGCGGAGCACCCGTGGACCAGGCTCTGGGAATGTAGCCGTCATCAAGGCAGTCGCAGTCTCTGCTCTCAGAGAGCATGGAAGACAGACATCGAAGAATCAGAGAATCGCATGCATGAGGCTTCCTTGGTTCTGATGAGAGCAACATAACTGTTCATATTTCCCTCTTTTCTTGGCTACCTGGAAGCTCAGAGTGACACTGGAATCTCAACCGTAACAGTCGGCCTTTATGGGGTTCGTTATTTGTGTCCGCTTCGCTGCTTTTCTTTTCTTATATACATGTTTTTGTTGTAAATGGCCTCGACTCTCTCGTAGAAAAAGGTAGATAATTAAAAAAAAAATCATGGTCATGTTTTTTGTTTAATCTGAAGAGGCACCAACAAGTCACATACTTATTATTGAACTTTGGAATGCAATCAATAACCGAAACACACTTTTATGCTTTTTTTGTGCCATATATATGGGCAGATAGGAAATGATTTTGCAAGCCCCTGGCAGAGGGTTGGGTGTGTGCTGAAATGAAAGATCTGCAGCTCAGTGCCAGCCCCCATGGCTGAGGGGCACGAGGGTATAGAGGCCTACTGGCCTCACCAAATGTCCCCAACCCTGCTTCTCTAGATCCACCCACTCCCCAGATCACCTAGATCTTAAAACCCAACAGTAACAGATGAATGGATAAAGAAAATGTGGAATATAGACACAAGGGAGTACTATTCAGGCATAAAAAGGAATGCAAGCTGTCATTCATGGCAACATGGATGGAATTGGAGGACATGACGTTAAGTGAAATAAGCCAGGAATGGGAAGTTAAATACTGCATGTTCTCACTCATACATGGAAGCTTAAAAAAAGTTGATCTCATGGAAGTAAAAAGAGGCTGAGAAGAATAAGAGAAAGGGAGAATAGGGAGAGATTTGTTAAAGGATACAAAATCACAGCTAGACAGGAGGGATAAGTTCTAGTGTTCTATACCACTGCGGGATGACTATAGTTAACAATAATATATTAGTTTCAAATAGCTAGAAGGAGGCTGTTGAATGTTCCCACCACAAAGAAATGACAAATGTTTGCGATGGTGGGGGGAGAAATCCCCAACAGAGAGGGAGAGGCATCACTTAAAACTCGGTTTAGCCGGGCGTGGTGGTGCGCGCCTGTAGTCCCAGCTACTCAGGAGGCTGAGGCAGGAGGATAGCTTGAGCCCAGGAATCTGAGGTTGCTGTGAGCTATGCTTACACCACAGCACCTACCTAGGCAACAGAGCAAGACTCTGTCTCAAAAAACAAAACAAAACAAAAAAACTCAGGCTGCACCCTAACTTCTTTTAGGTCTCACTGACTTCTTTTCTCCTTGTACAAACAGTAAAGAGAATCCATGTCTATTCTTGTGCTCAAGGACAGCAAGATAACAAAGCGTGCTGTGTCGAAGGGCTCCTGTCCACTACATGCCAAAACCACTCTAAAACTTGTCTTAAATGGCGGTAATCTTTACATCTCCCACCAGGTTTGTTTGGAATCAAAACTCAATCCCTTGCCCTTTCAACTGGAGTCTAAACATCAAGAAATCTCCTTCCTTGGGGAACATTCCACACAGAGAGATTCCCCTTGGGCTCTGATGAGTGAGGGGCTATTCTGGCTGGAGGCAGGGGGATGGATAAGATGACCTCTCAACATTCCCTTTAGAGGGTCCCTATGGGGGTGGGAAGGAGCCTGTTGCCCACCCTGTCCCACCCCCACCAGACCCATGCACCTTTGATTGGAGAGAAGAAACAGCCCTCTAAAGCCACCTATTACCCACCCTCCTTCCCTTGCAGCCCCTCCCCAACCCTGCTAGATGATTCCTGGACAAGACAAGATTATGCGAAAAGGGAACAGTTAGATCTGGGGCTTTAGCATCTGACAGAGTTGGATCTAAACTCCAGGTCTCCTCGCCCCCTTCTGACCCTGTGACCTTGGACAAGCCGCTTAACTTCTCTGAGCCTGGATTCCTCATCTGTAGAGTGTGGATATAAAAATATTAGTATGAGGAGCAATGAGAACGGAGGGGGAGCTGGGGAGGCCATCTTCCCCAACCCCCACCACTGTACCCACCCCTAGGACAGGGGAGCTGCACTCTCCTGGAAGAGATCACAAGCCACTCTCATCTGGGTTGCATCCCCATGGCCCCCTCTTCCAAAAAGATTCTGATTCCATCTATCCTAAATCCCCTCCCTGCAAGTAAGGTCTCTGAGATGTATAAAAAGGACCTGTCCACATTTTTTTCTTAAAACGCTTTCTCATGTTTGCATCCGTGCCCCTTGTAGCCCTGGCTCCTTTCCCCTCTTTCTAATTTTCCATCTCTTGCCTCATGGCATTAGAGGCTTGTAGTGTAGGGAAAAGGCCGCAGATGGAAAATCAAGAGACCTGGTTCTAGCTTGGCTCCTTCTGTATCTTGCTGTGTGACCTTGGGTGGGTCACATGACCTCTCTGGCTCTCTCTCCACACCTGAGAGGGGTAGACCAGATAGGCTGTGAGGGCCCCTTCTGTAAACAGACAGACACTCAGAGCAGCCATGCCCTTGGCATTGGCCAGTCCCAGAGCTCAATGACAGCCACAGAACTTCCTTTCATCTCCCGAATCAAAGGGCAGTGGCTACACCTCCCTCTGGCCCTGACCCCTTCCCCTGGACAAAGGGACAGGTAAGGACCTGGCTCATCAAAGCCCCAGGCTCTAGGGACCTCACACCTCCCTCCTCTCCTAACTTCCCCCACAGCAGGGTCAAAGTCCACAGGGATGGAAACTAGGGCAGAAAAAGAGGTAGGAATCCCACCTCTTAGATCCCTCTTATTGCAATCCAGGAATGGAAAGCTATATATCCGAGGAGAGCCCACCACTGCAGGAGAGGGGGGCGAGGAGTTGGACTCCAGGTAGGGCTTTGTAACAAGCAGGGCTTTGAGGCCCTGAGTGAAGCCCCGGAGAAGCAAGTGGAGGCTTCATGACAAGCATCCAGGTCAGACCCTTGAACAAGAGCTACTTCCTTCAGCCTCTGGACTGTTCCCTCCCAACTCCCTACCTCACCAGACAAATGAATGACCCCCTGCCATCCCAGCCCTGTGGCTCTGATTTTGATCCCAGCTTCCATGGCTCATCTTTTCTTGCCAGGGCTGGGGATAAAATAGGGGGAGGGAGGAACCCTAGCCCCTTCTGCCTAGGATGGCCTGGGGCGACTGGTGCTTCCTGCCCAAGTCCAAGTTTTCACCTTGCCTTCTATATCCTCAGTATCGTGAGCTTCATTTTGTTGGGTCTGGGAGAGGGCAAGGTGGAGACAGCCTGCCATCAGCTCTGCACATAAAGTAGGGTAATAACAGACTGGGATTTTTTTTTTTTTTTTTTTCACAAGAGACTAACAGCCTTCAAACTGAGGCATCCTTTTTTCTATTGCTCAGATGGAGAAAACTAATGCTCAGAAGTATTTGTGATGAATTCTGGGAGGTCAGGTGTTCTTGGTTCCAGCTGCCTAGGGCCTGAGTTACAAGGCAGGGCCCACAACCTTGAAGGAGAGGATCTGTTCCCATGGTGGGGGGTGGGGGAGGAGGGGAAGGTTAACTCTCTCCCTCTTGAACCTTGTCAGCAGGAGCTGACTCATGGAGCAAGAAGTTTAAGGTGCCTGAGTCCTAGTTCCAGCTCTACCACTCACGTGATGGGTGATCATGAACGAGTCGCAATCCCTCTGAGACTCAGCTTCCTCCTCTGTGAAATGGGCTAATGACCCTGCCATGCTTTCTGTCAGGTCTAGGGGCTGCTGCTCTGTGGTTAGCTTGTAGGTAGTTGAATCATTTTCTCTCTGATTTTGGAAGGGCCAGCTTTGGAGGACTGGGGGAGAAATGTCTGACCTCGCCCAGTCTTGGCTGCCTACAGGTGTGAGGGCTTCATACCTAACAGCTGTCATTACTGCCTTCAGCTCTCCTTCCACCTGTGGTCAGGGCTCCCCCCCTCCAACCCCCTCTCCACCCCACAGGAAAGGCAAGTCCAGTTAGGCCAACTGGGAGGTGGGACAAGGGAGTGGTTAAAGCCGGAGCTTCAGATCTGGGTTTGAATCCCAGCTTCCTCACTTCTGACTGTGTGACCCTGAATCAGCCACTTAACCTCTCTGAGCCTCAGTTTCCCCACCTTTGTCTATCTCATAGACTAAATGAAATAATGTATGGGCCGCCCTTAGCACTGTACCTGGAGTATGGCAGACACTAGTGAAAGGGTTTTGTTTTAAATTCGGGGCCCCTTCACCTCAGAGTGAGAGGGTTGTCCACCTAGACCCAGGCAGATCCGGGCACCCAAGTATCCCCTCCCAAGACACCAGAAAGCCTGAGGTCTTCGCTTTCCACACGCCCTCACCCCGCACTCACTTGGGTAGCGAAAGTAAAATTCATTGGCCGCGTTGCTGTGGTTGCCCCAGTGCCAGAGGGCAGCGTCGGTTTCGTGGTTGTAGCGGACGAAGACGGCAAAGAGGATGGCGGTGGCGCCCTGGAAGAAGAGGCACAGCAGGGGCAGCAGCAGCCGCCGGCCTCCGGCGCGGCGGGGAGACCCAGCCATGGGACAGGGACTGCGAGTTGCCGGCTCCCTGGGCTCCAGCTCCGGCTGACAGTCCCGGGCTGCCGGGCAGGTTTCGCCCGAGCTAGGCCCCGCCCAGCGGAGGCCCCGCCCAGCGGAGGCCCCGCCCACACCGAGGCTTCGCCCTCGCCGCCACAGCCCAGCGCCTTGGGTGTGAGGAGGGGGCCACAGCTGCCTGGGCCCTCGGCCTGAGGTGAGGACGTGTTGGCCCCCTACGTACTGTCTCCCTTGGCCCAGCTGACCCTGGTGCTGTTCCAGTTGGGACAGGTCCTTGGAAGTGACCCTGGAAAGGTGCCCTATGTTCTGTCCTGCCGCTGCACGGCTGCAGGACCTGGGGGTGGGGCAGGGGGTGTGAGGGAGGGGACGCGCCCCCTTGCAAATGGCGTTAGTTCACAGAGGGTCTCCCGAGAGAGAAGCGGCCCTTAAAGGCCCCGGCCTGGCCCCTCCACGGTTAACGCGAGAGAGAGTTGGGGGATTACTCAATATTTCCCTGCTGAAAAAGCAGAGATGAAGAGTGGAGATAAGCAGGGCTCTCCTGGCATTGATGATTAACAGGGCTGGGCTATCTGGGCCTCCGCGGTGGAGTCCCTTACCCACTCTGAGCCTCCTCTGCCTCCGCAGCCCCAATCTGTGCCCACCACAGTGCAGCAGGCTGGACAGCGGCCACACCGACACCTGGGCTCCCTGCAGCCCCAGGGTGGATGTGAGAGGGCCTGGGCTGCCTCTGCAGCTGGAGAGAAGGGCGGCTGGATGGAAGGAGTGTCTTCTCAGTTAGGAGTCAAGAGTCCCTCTTTACACAAGCAAGATGTGCATCCACTGGGGTCCTGGGAGGCAGACGACAAGGAGGCAGACATGTATTGAGCAGGCTGCCACCTGAGAGGGAAGGGCTCCGCTGGCCCCCCACCCACCAAGCACTATGGAAAGGCTCAGTCCATGGTTTTCCTTTGGACTGCCAAGTGATGTCAGGGCCCTTGGTCTGCCCTCCTGCCTCCTCTGGTCCTGGAATCTCTGATGGAATGGCTGGGTGGGGCTTCATCTCTCACCCCTCCCTCCACTCCAGGCCTCCTCTGAGGGCCTCCCAACTCCATCATCCGCTCTCATGCTGCCTGGCCTAAGGTCTGCCCAATCTTTGCCCTTCCATCTCCAGTTTCCAGCTATAACCAGCTGAGTGCCTGAAGGGTAGCCAAGGGGAACCAGTGTCTGCTGCCTGCCCTGGCCCAGGCTGGCCAGGCTGTCCCTGGGGACCAAGTATCTGAGGTTACTGAGTAACTTGGGGTTGCTCGGAGCTGATCTCTACTGCAGTCAACTCCTCCCTACTCCCTGCTCTCTTGGCTCAGGAGACACTTGGCTCCTTTAGTTCCATGGAGCCATCCCCCGTGTTTATGGGAGAAAAGAAGAGAAGAATAGCAAAGCACCAGAGGTATCAAGGCACTTGTTAGGTCATTCATTCATTCATTCATCCATGCACCACATCGTTACTGTATGACCTCTGGCAAGTTATTGAGCCTTCTTTGAGTCTGTTTTCTTATATTTTGGAGGAATAATATTTCCTCCGTGGAATTGTTACGAGGATTCCAAATAATTGATATAGATCGCTGGCATTTTTGTAAGCATTCAACAGATGTGGTGATTATGACTGTTCTGATTGGCTGAGCAGGAAGGGCAAATGGGTCACTGGCTCCAACACACTACAGAGTGCATGGTGTCTCTGAGGACAGGAACAGATGCAGGACACAGGCCAGTCTCCATGTGCTCTCTTGTCACTGGCTGGAGGGGGGTGGGCAGTAGGGCCTGGGGCCTGGGATAGGTACATTCAGGAAGGGCCATCAGACCAGCAGCCCCAGTAATGTAACAACTCTTGAACAAAGGAGATTTGGAAAAAGGCAAAGCCTCCCTTTATTCAACAAGCATATATTGAGCACCTACTGTGAGCAAGACACTGTGCTAGGCAGTGGGGATTCAATGGAACAAGATGTAGCCCCTGCCCTGGGCAGAGGTTCCACCCAGGGCGGATGTAAATAAGTGGGCAGATGATCATTCTGCAGAGGACTATAATGGCAGGGACAGGTCCACCTGGGGACACTTGGGAACAGCTCTTAACCTATGATGGGGGTGGTCAGGGAAGGCTTCCCAGAGGAAGTGATGCTTATACTGAGACCTGGCCTAATTACATTCATAGGGTAGAGCAGGAGAACAATTTCTTGTCTGAACACTCTGCTATGAAAATAGAAAAGAGGCTATACTAGAGAGCTCCAGTTTCTGGGGGTAGACAAACCCCAGACTTTAATTTTCCCTGAAAACCACAGCCACTGCAGTACTACGTAAAATACTGTTATATTAACGTACTCGACATGGTAAAAATTTAATATGCCTTTTTCTCTCCAGAGGTTCACCACATTAGCCTCCAGGTAAAAGTTTGTCAGAATCAGATTACTTGTGTTTGTTAAGCTTTCTTCTTCTGTAAGATAAAAATGGCAGTACCTTAGGGAAAAAAAGTTTGTCGGAAGGCGATTATCTCAAAGCAACTTCTTTCCCATTCCCTTATTCATTGAACACATTCTGTTTTCATTCCTGGTATGTGCCAGGTGCTGTACTAAAATCTGGGGGAATGTCCTCCACACTGTGTCACCATCAAATGGAACAGAACCACGCTCTGTTTTCAGGACACCAAGATGAATGAGACGTAGTCTCAGTTCCTGAGCCCTGACAGCAGCCCTGCTTCAGTGATACAAAACTTGCCTGTCCCGTTGAGTCTGTAGTCAATTCCTGACTAGTAAAAGTTTTGAAAGACAGCGAAGTGTGGAAGGTAGGAGCATGGCCTCAGAGTGAGAGGGACGTAAGTCAGAGTCCGAGCTCTGTCCCAGAGAGATTCTGGACAAGTTGCTTAACATACCTTGAACCTCAGTTTCCTCATCTGTTACAGGGAGAGAATAACAGTACTTACCTCATAGGAGTTGTTCAGGGGACTGATGTCCGCAAAGCCCATAACGTGTAGTAATAAATGACATGGCCATTGCTTTCTTTCCTTTCCATTTCTCCTGTCCTCTGTTGGTCTTTAGCTAAGTGGATTTTGAGGGTTGGGTTGTTTTTATGTCCCTGAGAGCCTACTGGCCTCAGGAGAATTGTGTTAACTTCCTAGGCAGTAGGAAATCTGGGCCTCAGTCCTTAGTTTTGTTTTTTTTTTTGGCGGGGGAGAGACAGAGTCTCGCTCTGTTGCTCTGGCTAGAGTGCAGTGACATCGTCACAGCTCACCACAACCTCAAACTCCTGGGTTCAAGCGATCCTCCTGCCTCAGCCTCCCGGGTAGCTGGGACTACAGGTGCTCACCATGACGCTTGGCTGATTTTTTTTTTATTTTTGGTAGAGACGGGGTCTCGCTCTTGCTCAGGCTGGTCTCAAACTCCTGACCTCAAGTGATCCTCCTGCCTTGGCCTCCCAGAGTGCTAGGATTAGAGGGATGAGCCACTGCGCCCAGCCTTGTCCTTAGTTTTGAGCATAAAAAGAAGTGTGTTTGGTTAATTCTGGAGTGCCTGACTGGGGCCCCTTCAGGGGAAGAACAGGAAGGAGTACCAGGGTGTGGTGGGGCTGCTTCTAGGAGGGGGTTACACGGACGTGATGGCAGCCAAAGGGGAGCAGGCCACAGCTCCTCCCCAGGGTCTCTTCTCCAGTTCTCAGAATCTCTGAGCCACCGCCCCTGGCCTATACTTTTAATCATTATTTTAGAGTGTATTCCTTCTGCTTATTAAAAAAAGTTAACTGTAAAAATAGCCTCAGGCAGGTCCTTCAGAAGGTATTCCAGAAGGCACTGTTATCATAAATGACAGCTTCATGTGTGTTATTGTCCCTGAAGACCTTCCAGTGGAACAAGATACGAACTTGGAAGACAGTGATATTGATTATTCTGACTCTGCGTATGTGGCTAATGTGTGCGTTTGTGTCTTTGTGTTTAAGAAAATAGTTTAAAAAATTTAAATAGAAAAAAGCTTATAGAAAAGGATATAAAGAAGGAAAACATTTTTGTACAGCAATACAATGTATTTGTATTTTAAGCTAAGTGTTATTTGAAAAGAGTCAAAAAGTTTAAAAAATCTTAAAGTTTATAAAGTAAAAACAGTTATGGTAAGCTAAGGTTAATTTATTATTGGAGAAAGAAAGAATTTTAAAATAAATTTGGTGTAGCCTAAGTGTACAGTGTTTATAAAGTCTACAGTGTTGTACAGTAATGTACTTCACATTCATTTACCACTCGCTCAATATCTTACCTAGATCAGCTTCCAGTCCTGCAAGCTCTATTCATGGTGAGTACCCTATACAGGTGTACCATATTTTATATTTTATACCATATTGTTTTTACTGTATCTTTTTTTTTTTTTTAAGGGACAGGTTCTGTCTCTGTTACCCAAGCTGGAATGCAGTGGCGCAACCATCGTTCACTGCAACCTTGAACTGTAAGGGATCAAGGGATTCTCCCGCCTCAGCCTCAGGAGTAGCTGGGACGACAGGCTCATGCTACCATGCCCAGCTAATTTTTTTGCTTTTTGTAGAGGTGGTGGTTTGCTATGTTGCCCAGGCTAGTCTCAAACTCCTGGCCTTAAGCAGTCCTCTCACCTTGGCCTCCCAAAGTGCTAGGATT
>RJWJ010039936.1:0-14215 GCA_004363605.1 Indri indri | reverse complement strand
TCCCTAATGCCACACAGTTACTAGATGAGAAAACCAGGGCACGAACCCAGGTCTCTTTTACTACCCATCATATCTGTGTTTTAAATCACTATGCCATACTTCCTTTCCAGAAAACCACAGGTCTAGACCTATGCATCACAGAGCAACATATTTTAATACTTGCATACAGAACCAGAATGTGATTCCAAATCAGAGCTCTATCACTTTATGCCATGTTACGCTCAAGGTATTGGATCTTTCCAAATGTGTTTTCAAAAACCATAAATAAAATATGTTGAAGTTAAAGCATGCTAAACTATTAGAACTAAGAATTTTTAAAAATGAAATCTGCTTGCAATTCTGCTAAGGTACTTCTACAAAAATAATCCTGTGGCGCTTGCATTGGGCTGGGCATCAGGAGATCAAAGTTCTCATCCTGACCCAACCATGGACCAATTGTAAGAACTTGGTGAGACAAAGCATATTTAGCTTTCTCATTAGTGATGTGTGCATAGGCAACATTTGTACAACCACCATTACGGGGGCACTTTTAAAATAAATGTCTATGTAATATAAAAACATATACTATGTTTACATAATGTATGTATTTTGCATATAATATATATTTACAGGCATGTATGTATACATATATAATTTTTATATCTGCATAAGTGTTGTAAATTAAATTATTTTAAAGTGCCAACCCTCCCAGATGTCAGATATTGCCATAATGTAAGTCTACATGCAATTTCTGGGGCTTCAGGTATAATTTAGATGTTCTAATTAAATTTTATTTATCCTTCCTTAAAAGTCTAAAGCACAAGACAGAAGTCATCTATCAAACGCAATGCTACTGCACATGAACTGGCACCTTCCTCTGTTTCCTATAAACTCATTCTATGTTTATGTTAATGTTGTAATATTTTTTATTAAACTTGCAGAAAATTTATATAATGGAATATAATAACATTATGAATCCCCTCCTAAAGATAAGGCTAGTTCCTCACGGGCTCATACAGCAACTGCACTAATTATTGTATCACTCTCTGCTGCTGTTGTTTCTCCCAGACAGAATTATCTTCCTTCTTCTCTCTCTGCATTCCACATGACTTCCATCACTCAGATAACTAGTTCAATATACCCCTCTTCTATGAAACTCTTTCATATTATTTAAGCCCATGTGAATCTGTTATTCGTTCAATCTATTAGTTTCTTTTTTCCACCAAATGTGAAGTATCAGTTGTCGGCTAAGTCGTGAGCACCCAAAAATCAATAAGACCTATAACCAATTCTAGCAAGCTCACCATACAGTGATTAGATAAGGAAATGAAGAAAAAGTTAAAACTCTTATGATATGGACATGCACTATTTTTATAAAAGTGCAGAAGATGTGCTTCTAATTTGGTCAAAGAGTGCTATTCAGTGCAGTGTCACTTGAGCTGAGTAGCTAAGTCCTCATGTATGAGTAGGTATTATCCAGTTGATGTGCAAGAGAAGTGAAAGATATCCCAGGGCAAGGGAACAGTATCTACAAAGGCATAGGGACGACAGAGAGCAGTCACTAGCAGCAGAGTGTGGTGTGAAAAGAGTGGGGTGTCAGGGCATGAGTATGAAAAGTAATTCAGTCATTCAGCAATGGCTACACTTTTCCAGGGACCATGCCAGACTATGCATATAAAAATAAAACCCAATTTCTGTCCCTTATGACCTTATTCATGGTCTAATTAAAGAGAAACAGATAATCACACTAGAATGTGGAACTACAATAACCATTTAACCTTATTTTCTTTTGCTTTATTTTTATAAAGTGTCACAATGGGGACTCAGAGGAGGCAGGAGTAGAAGCAAGGCAGGGCTCTAGAAAAAACATCAGGGAACATGTGACCCTCAAGCTTAGTCTTAAAGGAAAGTTCACGAGGGAGAAGAGTAGGGAAAACATTCTGGGCAAAGAGTGCATGATATTACAGGCATGGGGATCACCAAAAAAGGATAGCCCAGGTACAGATTAGCAAGCAATTTTCTAGGACTGGAGCTTGCTGTGCAAATGTAAGCATGGAAGAAGATGAGCCTAACAAGTAGATGATGACCCAAATCACAAAGGTTAGTTCATATTACCCCAGGTGTTTGGAATACATCCTTTAAATTATTCAAAAATCATGGAAGGACTATAAGCAAAAGAGTACAAAATTGAATTTGCATTCCAGAAAGTTATTCTTGATAGCAGAGTGCAGAATGAAGAACAGAAAGATATCTAGAAAGGGGACATTTCATAACTTATTATATTCTCATTTGTATTCTTTTTAGTATAATGTTTTAATGTCCTGTCTGTTCAATTTCATGTCAAATTCACTAAAGACAAGAGATCCTGACATTTTTCATATTTTGGTTTTGTTTTGTTTTCTGCGCAACCACAGAGCACAAAGTAAGGCACATGTCTTTTCACTAAAATGATGCTGATTAAATGTTTGATTAAACTTAACTTTGAGCCTAGACCCCTGCAGAGTGGAGAAACATTTTATTGCTGCCCTGCAGGAGAGGAGCAGCTATATTTGCCTTCCTTGAATAGATATCTTAACCTGTCCAGAAAGGGGAAATAACTGCATTGGTATGGGGAGGTGTTGGGAAGTTTAATTAGCCAGTGTTTATATCTTCTTTGAAGCTGAAAAGTGCTAATTATGTTTTTCCCACTTTAAGACTCTTGAGTCACATGGACCATATCTTAAGAGCTTCTGAATTAGGAAAGTTTTTACCTTCACAAATGAAGCTGGGCTGCTTTTATAGACACACATTCTAACAAGAAAGCCTTAAGGTTGGTCAAGTCACTCTAGGAGGTGGGAGGTTGGGAGATTTATAGTGAGTTTTTTAAGAAAACATGCTAACTCTGTTAATATCATTAAATCAACAGGAGCCACAGGAGTGTTGTTCCATGAAGAGATTTTCTTTCTCTAAGGATCTCCTTCTGATTACCTTTGCCACCACCTTAATGGATGCAGTGTCATAGCTCCCATGCAATCTAAGCACGAACCCTCTTAATCCTTCACATCTAAGCATGCACAGAAAATATAACTGACAATTTATTAAAGAGAGCTAGATTTAGATGTAATACTCAAGTCACCTGAGAAGAATCTACTGGGAAGCCATGTGCCTACTCATGGTCAGTATTCGGGTGAGAGAGTCATCTGATCCTATCACCAAAGACTGTCCTCAAGCCTGTTGTGACACTTCAAATACAAAACCAAAGACCTTAAAATTGAGATACTAAAGTTCCCACCCTGCCTATCAAAGTCTTATTTTCAGAATGTTTGTTTCCATTTTGAGGGCTTGCCTCTTTTTCAGATGACTGACACTGGGGACACCCATTTTCTTCAGAAAAAAACCTTATTCCCTACTATAAGGTAGGTGGTCTTACCATATTGCTTCAATATGCCACAGTTTAAAAATATAGCCCAACAGGATCAATTTATATAAGAGACTTACATATGGATATCAGATTATAATGAACATAATTGGTGGATCAAGCATTTTGGAAACTGCCTAGGGCAACCTTGTAGTTATTTGTGTTCAAAAGTATATCATCTGAGACTCATCTTTAATAGAAATGGATGCCTATATATTAGAGACCATACCCTAAGGGAGCCAATAACTATGAACGGTATTAATGGCATATTACCAATCATCAAATATCAGTTATGTTCTAAGCACTGTACAGTACTATGTGTTTTACATATAACACCTCATATCAAGCCTATGGATGAGGTATTTTCTGTGATTTAGAGATGATGAAACTAAAAATTAGAATGGGAAAGAAACTTGCTCAAGATCACTCAGTCACTAAGCAGAGTATTTCCTAAGCGGAAATTAGGATGTTTGGGTAAAATGTCTGCTACTTAACCACTACAGACTCCAACTAGAGCCTCTAACACTGTGTTAGGGATATGAAATGCCACAGATAAACAGGGATTATCTTCCTGGAATCAGCTTAATTTACAATGGTGTGTAGTGGAATTGCATGAAACATTTACCTAAATGTTTCAGATAAAGCACAGCACTGCAGAATTGTCATAATTGTGGCAGGATATTTTTATTTACATGCCTCAACCTATTTTGAATTCTTGTCCACTCCTCTCTGTTGTTACTATACTTCGTGAAAAGTTTGAGGAATCACACAAACTCTTCTACAATGTATCCTGAGGTTTCTCTCTGGACAGAATGTAGCCAAATTTCTTATTTGCCACATTTTTGCACTCTAAGTATATTGTCAGTATACAATTTACCATAACAGCAGAAGTTAGACAGCTGTAACTTCACCCTATCCTGTGACTAACGTTAATTAATACATTTTAACTCTTACAATATCAAAAATATAGCAGAAAAGAAAATAACACACACGTGCATGCACACTCATACATTACCTATTTAGTTAAAAAGGCAAAGGGACAACAACCCATCTACATACCTTGAACTCTGTTGGCCACTCATAGGTAGATGACAGAACAAGGGATACTTAAAGACATCATTAGATTGTCTCATTTATTTATCCTGGGAGTGAAATCCTTGCTCAGCTGCCCAAGGTTGTTTTTTCTGCTCAGAGGATTTTTCTTGATCTGAGAGGAAGACTGCCAAGAATGTCCTGGTAGAGGATGCTGTTGATTTCAAAGTACATGTCCAAATTTTACAAACATCCTTAGTATTTAGATCAAACTATCCTATGGGAGGGGTGTTGAGATTCCCTGCCCCAGTGGTTTTAATTCTGGAACTCTGCTTTCCAGGCTTACAATTTTCTAATGATAAAAATTTCATAAAATTTATTTGGTTGCCTATAAATTTTATATTTTAGAGATTCTATTTTCTAAAAGCTAACTCCAGAGTTCTTGGCTCATCAGAAAAATCCTTGAACCCTGATTACCAAGACATTTTAATGGTTTGTTAGTGTCATAACTACGTTGTTTCAGTTGATTTGTGGCTGTTACTAGGATCTGTCCATTTTTGTTTTTCTATGCTTAATGGCATTAGATTTAAAATTTGATTGGTTCATAAAGTGGGGTTATCAAGTAATATATTACCTTCTCAGAGTATGGCCCCTTGTTGCATTTCAAGTCTAGTTATGGGATATCCTTTACAATGGGTAGTGAGGATGAGGGTAGGAGGGTGCTCCAGGAGCTACTTAAGAGACACCTGGTAGGTTTGGTTTCCTAATATTTTTTCCCCTTCCCAAATATTCCTGCACTATTCGGGATAGTGTAGCATCATTTCTTGATTAGTGTTATTACTGTTATCTATGGAAAGACAATGAACCAAACAACATAAATACTAACTTCCAGTCAGATGAAGTGTTTCTGGCAATTTGTAAATGTAATCAAGCAACCCAGATTTTCTGCATTTGCTTCTAGTGGAAAATTCCAGTACAGGGCTTGTTTCTCTGTTATTGAACCTTATTGAAGGGTTCCAACAGGAATCAACAGTCTGTATTCCCTCTACCTCTCCAAAACCTCACCAAGTGTGGCTATGTGGCTGCAGTCTCAGTAGATGACAAGTAGTAACTTTACTGACTACTGCACTGTTAGTAACATGTTCTGTCGGTCTCTCACTCTGAGATGAGTGAGTAGATGCCATTGACCTTACCAACTCAACTGAGTCCATTCCACGTTTACTTTGCTTCATTTGTTTTGCCAGTATTTGTATTGGGTAGAAATCTATTTGAATCAAGACGAAGAGACAGGCTCAAGCTAGGACAAGCCAAAAAAAAGGTGAGGGTTATTTATTATTCAGAGAATGTTTTTCTTAGGTCAGAAGAAAATCCTGTCTTCAGGAAGTGACTAGAATTTGAAAATGGAAAGTAATTAGAATGTGTTTTCTTCATCTTTCATCTCTAATCTTTTCTCTAAGGACATTTAATAGCATTCTATTTGTAGATCTCTTAAAGACTCCATGATCTCTTAAAATGCCATTTAGTCCACTGAATTTGTTAGCACTCCACTTACAGAGAGAATGAACCTTGTTCAGTAACACTCTAGTCTGAATCAGGTATTGGTCTGATCCAGAATTACTGGTGCCACATGAACCATCCCAAACCCTCTACTTTGTTCAGCTTACTCGTGTGGTTAAATGCATCACTTACATATGCTTTAATGATGAATCCCGTCAAATAAAATGGATCCAGTGGTTTTCATGAGGCTGAAGAGAGCCATGAACTTCCATCTCTGAGCATTTCACAGCCCAATGATCTTAATATACCCACATGTATTAGGGGGCAGATATTAACTTACAGTTTCCCAAAGAGTGTTATATTGGAATCAATATTTCATTAGCACTCTCCAGAGCTAATGATTAAGCCATGCGCCAGCTGGACCCAATTTCCTGCAGTTAGTCATTGACATTTGCACCGTGGCCTGTGAGGTAATGTGCCCTTTTAAAGGAATGAAAAAGGTTAACCCAGACCCTTGTAAACCTTTATCAATGACTTGACATCATTAAAATCTGTCCAGTCCATTTTGTGGCAGTCAATCAAACAAAAAATTCCCTAGAGCAGTAGACTCTCAATTTTTTTTTTAACTGAGAAATTCAAGCTAACAATCTTTAAAAGTATCATTTAAATATCTAATATGATATATCATTTAAATATCTAGACAATACAAGGTGCTGTGGTAGATACAGAGAAAAAGAAGACCTGCTACCTACCCTCAAGATACTTATTTTCTAGTTGAGAAGTCATAATAAAACTCCAAGATAACATAAGACTTTAGTAGCTAATAACCAAAATGAAGAAATAGATGAAAAGCAATGATAGTCATGGAAAGTTACTCCTTACTCTTTAAAAAATTATATCTGATGTATTTTATATTGAGAGAAAAAGAGAATGCAAACACAGTAAGTAAAACTTGGGTTGTATTTCTAAGGATTGATCAGATTTTCATAGATTGAAAACAAGAGAGGAACACTTGTTTTATTTGGGGGAAGAGGGTAAGGGGTGGATACAACATGAAGAAACTGGAGTTACAAAAAATAATTTTCATCTAGATATTTCTACACACCAGAGCCTGAATATTGCAACTAGGGGAGAGAGTTACTATGTGAGCTATAACTGAAAAATTATTAGTAGAACCTGTAGAAATAAGAACCAAAATAATCGTTTGCATTAGGTTTGAGAAAATTCTTGTTTGTATTGTACATTAAGGGAGAAAAGACTTTAATGTGAAATCCAACAGATGCATCCTGACTCCCTGACAACACTTTTCCTCTCCTTGTACACTGCAGGTCTACATCTGCTTTCCACCAGGTAAACTTCTCTTTCCAACAAGGCTTTCCTTCACAGGCTTTGCGCTCACTACTGAATTAACTACCAGGATGCTCTTGGCAGCTTCCAAAACACTTGAATCTCCTGAATGCCTCACCCACAGTCTTCCACACCACCCACTGGGTATCAGCCAATTTTTCATTTGCCCAAGACTGTAGAATGACAGGTCCTTCAGTAGCCTTCCCAAAGGCTTCCTTCTTCCAAGGCAGTAGGTGTGGTGAATGTCAAAATCCCATCCTATTAGCAGACTCAGTTTAGTATTAAAAGCTTTGTCTATGACAGAAAAAAAATGTTCAGGGGCGTGGAAGGGCAGATGTATCTTAAGAGGGAAAATGACTGGGCCATTTCTTTCATCCAATTGTGGAGTGCTAGAGAAGAAAAACTCATCTAGTCCAACGCCATCATTTTATTGAAGAACATGGAAATCTGAGAAGGAAAAAGTGTCTAATCAAAGATTTGACAGACAGTTAGTGACAGAGTTGGCATTGGTGACTCATTGGAAAATTGTAAGCCCCTCTAAGACAAACACAATGATTTATACATCTTTGAAACTCCATGGTGCCTATAACAGTGCATTGGTCATAATAAATGCTAAGTAAATGATAAGAAAGCAATCAAGGGTTGTTTTTTAACTAAAATGATCAGAGAGTTAAGTTGGTTCCTAATTTCTTTTTGGTTAATTCAATTTTCCTCTACTATTATACAGCCAGGGTTTATGTTGTATTTACTTTTTTATCTGTAATTTTCTATTTCTACCACAAATCAAGGATATTCCTCAGTCGAGTATCTTCTTGTCACCTTTGGAAAAGAGTTAATCCATCATCTCTCTTCTTCTGCTCATCTCCTTTATTTCTTTGAGGTTCTTCTGCATCCTCCCCATGCACCCTTTTTCTGTATTCTAAACATTGTCCTCTCTGCACAGGGTGTTCAGTGAGGTTGGTCATCCAACCATTGTTTGGTGAAATGTTGCATGCTTAAGAAATTAAACTTATCAACCACAAATTGCATACTTATTGTCTATTCCTCAGTATTAAATACGTGGTATATATAACAAATCAAAGAAATAATCTTTGCATTTTTGAGGTGACATATAATTTCATGAAAATTTAAATCAAAACACACTAAAAATCACAAGAGATGACAGAAAATAAAACATATGTAATTGATTTCTACAGAGACAATAACTGCAATAGTAGTGTATTCTGTGTGATACAATGAAAAGGTCTTCTGGGATAGGATAGATAGATGAGCTTGTGGATCAGACTTACATAATCAGAAAAAAGAATACTGGGGCAACATTTAGGGACAGGAATCCATCCGTAAGATATAATCAATTGTTGGTGAGTAAATGAGTTTGATTAGAGCAAAGGGCATATGTAAGGAAGAAAGATGCAGAGGTTGATAAGCCAGGAGTTTTGGGGCTGGAATGTTGATGTATATGCTTAGCCAGGTAAGTCACTAGGTGATCTTGCCCTGAAAGGGCTCCTATTCTCACTGGGGAACCAGATATAAACATATATAACCACTAAAGATTAATTTAATAAGCTATGGAATCATGAGGAAAATTACGTGGTACTGAACCAACCTCAAACAATAGGTTTTCATAGGCTAGTGTGGCCAAGAAAGTCTTCAAGTGAGCTAAATCTGCAATGGTATTGAAAGGGCACTGAGAAGCTGAACTATCAGTGAGCATGAGAGGCATTACAGGGAGAAGGCAGAAAGAGAGTCTCTGTCTTCTTTTATCTTTATTTATTTGTTGGTTTGCTTCTCCCACCTTCACCATTAATTGGTAATAAATAAATAGCTTTCGCTGTTCAAAAATTATATTGGATGCATTTTCTGTTTCCCGAGGAAAGTACACACAGTAAATTTTAGAGTTATGCAGTTAATGTTCATGAAATTCTCACTTGAGAATATATGCTTTACTAAGCTTCATCTCTCTTTTGAAATTAATAATTATTGATTTTTTTAAAATGTCACTTTATGTAAACATTAAATATTTCAGAAATATAGATGGTGGCTGCTTCATTATGAGATCTGTGCGTGCTGCTGGTTTCTTCATACTCGAGAACCAATGAAAGGAATGAGTAGTTTGTAATCTTGAGTACACCTAGTCTGAAACAACCACTATGAGAAAAAAAAAAAAAAAGCAATACTGGAGGGCATGATTAGAAGTATTATATACAGATAAAAAAATAGTAGTTTGGCCAGGTGCAGTGGCTCATGCCTGTAATCCTAGCACTCTGGGAGGCCGAGGCAGGAGGATCACTTGAGCTCAGGAATTCCAGACCAGCCTGAGCAAGAGCAAGACCCCGTCTCTACTAAAAATAGAAAAATCAGCTGAGCATTGTGGTGTGTGCCAATGTAGTCCCAGATATGTGGGAGGCTGAGGCAGGAGGATCACTTGAGCCCAGGAATTTGAGATTGCTGTGAGCTAGGCTGACGTCATAGCACTCTATTCAGGGTAACAGAGTCAGACTCTGTCTCAAAAAAAAAAAAAAAATAGTCTAACTGTATTCTAACTTTAAAGGGGGAAAAATTTCTGTGTTTAGCTATAAGCAAACATATTTTAAAAGGTGATTTCTCAAAGTGGATTGCATCCAGAAAAAAAGCAATTACAAGGGCACACATCAAATGAGAAGGTGGAAAGGTTTTGGTGCTGAGAAAAGGGTAACATGTGCTTTCAAATATTTGAATGAAGGTCAAGCTGAGAAGGATGTAGTAGAATTCCACTTAGTTTCTTCATAAAACATATTCAGGACTAATATAGGAATGCCATCTCTCCAAATGTTTTTGTTTTGAATTCAATATATTTGAGAGCTCATCAGCCATCAGAGCTATAAACAACAAATAGTGCCCAAATCCTCAAGTTCCACCAATCATAGTAGTTTGGGATTTTTTAATTTTTATTAATTTATTTGATTTTATTTTTTGGTAGAGAGACTAGTATAATAAACTCACATATATTTACCATTCAGGTTCAAGTCATAGCCAAATGGGTCTCATCTATTCCGCCACACACTTCCCCCACAAGTTTACACTGAACCAAATCTCAGGCATTTGTCATTTCAATGGTAATATCAGTAAGCCATACATATAAAAAAATAAGAATTTTTCCCCAGTGTATATCATTGGCTTCTTTGTCAAAGATCAGTTGGCTATATATAGATGGTTTTATACCTGGATTCCTTGTGCTGTTCCATTGGTCTACATCTCTAATTTTTTATGTGCCAATAACATTCTGTTTCAATTATTATAGCCTTGAACTATAGGACAGTTTGAAGTCTGGTAATGTGATGCCTCCAGATTTGTTCTTTTTGCTTAAGATTACTTTGGCTATTTGGGCTCTTTTCTGGTTCCAAACAAAGTATAGAATTCTTTTTTCTAGATTTGTAAAATATGGTGCTGGTAATTTGATGGAGATTGTACTGAATCTATAAATCACTTTGGGTAGTATGGACATTTTGACAATGTTGATTCTACCAATGCATGTGCATGTTATGTTTTTCCATTTGTTTGTGTCATCTGTGATTTCTTTCCTCAGCGTTTCACGGTTCTCCTTGTAGAGATCTTTCACCTCCTTGGTTAAATATATTCCTATTCAATAAACGGTGCTGGGGCAGGGCACAGTGGCTCCTGCCTTTAATCCTAGCACTCTGGGAGGCTGAGGCAGGAGGACTGCCTGAGCTCAGGAGTTCCAGGCCAGCCTGAGCAAGAGCGAGATCCTGTCTCTATTAAAAATAGAAAAAAATTAGCCAGGCGTGGTGGCACACACTTATAGTCCCAGCTACTCAGGAGGCTGAGGCAGTAGGATCGCTTAAGCCCAGCAGTTTGAGGTTGCTGTGAGCTAGGCTGATGCCTGATGCCACAGCACTCTAGCCTGGGCAACAGAGCAAGACTCTGTCTCAAAAAAATAAAATAAAATAATAAAATAAAACAAAATAAATGATGTTGAGAAAATTGGATAGCCACATGCAGAAGAATGAAACAGGATCCGTATCTCTCACTACTCACAAAAATTAATTCAAGATGGATTAAAGACTTAGATGTAAGGCATGAAACCATAAGAATACTAGAAGAAAGTGTTAGAGAAACTCTCCTAGATGTCGGCCTAGACAAAGAATATATGAAGAAGACCCCAATGGCAGTCACAGCAACAGCAAAAATAATAAATTGGATTTTTTTAAATTAAAAATCTTCTGCAAAGCTAAGGAAATAATCAACAGAGCAAACAGACAATCTACAGAATGGGAGAAAATATTTCCAACCTATACATCCAGTGAAGGGTTAATAACCAGAATCTACAAAGAACTGAAGCAAAGCAGCAAGAAAAAAACAACCTCATTAGAAAGTGGGCAAAAGACATGAACAGAAGCTTTTCAAAAGAAGATAGATGAATGGCCAATAAACATATGAAAAAAGGTTCATCACTAATAATCAGGGAAATGCAAACTAAAAGCACAATGAGATATCACCTTACCCCAGTTAGAATGGATTTTATTAAAAAGTCCCAAAACAATAGATGCTGGTGTGGATGCAGAGAGAAAGGAATGCTTACACACTGTTGGCAGGACTGCAAATTAGTAAAGCCTCTATGGAAAACAGGATGGAGATTCCTCAAAGAACTAAAAGTAGACCTACCAATTGATCCAACAATCCCGCTTCTGAGTATTTACCCAAAGGAAAAGAAGTCATTTTACCAAAAAGATACCTGCACTCAAATGTTTATTGCAGCACAATTCACAATTGCAAAAATATGGAATCAACCCAAATGCCGATCAATTCATGAGTGGATTAACAAAATGTGGTATATGTATACCATGGAATACTACTCAGCCATGATAAAGATGGATTAATGCCTTTTGCAACAATTTGGATGGAGCTAGAGACCATTATCGTAAGTGAAGCATCTAAAGAACAAAAAAATAAACACAAAACATACCCACTTATTAAATTGGAACTAATGGATGAGCACACATGTGTGCAGAAGGAAGTAAAATTCAAGGGAAATCAAGCAGGAGGGAAGAGGAAAGAGGAGTTGGGCAAAAACCTACACAGCAGGTACAATGAACACTATCTGGATGATGGCCACACTTATATCCCTGACTCAAGCAGTACAAAAGCAATCCATGTAACCAAAAACATTTGTACCCCCATTTTTGGAATTAAAAAATACAATAAAATATTAAAAAATAAAAAATAGAAATTTTTAAAAAACTATAAATTTAATAACATTTTAAAACTTAAAAATATTAACAGTAACTTCTTCATATCAATAAATATCCAGCCAGTATTTATTAGATTTTTTTGCTTTGTAGAATTTGCCACATTATGGATTTGCTGATTGCATCCCAGTGCTATTCAACATGTACTTTTATTCCTTGAATTTTCTGTAAATTGGAGTTAGATAAAGAGACTTGATCACATTCAGGCTCAATGTTTTGTGGCAAAAATACTTTAGAGATTGAATTGTGTATTATTTATCAAAGAAGCTGTGCAACGTCTGATTCTTTCACAGTCTGTTATAATAGCAGCCATCGATAATGATTTTTCTTGATGTATTAATTCGTCAGGGTCTACAATGTGGTTAATTTCTAATATTGTCTTTCCTTCTTTATTTATCTTTTGGAATATTTTCCTAGTTCTTATGATGTTGTATCTTTAGTCATTTTGGGTTTTTTTAAGAATGATATCTGTCTGGTAGATTCCTCAAAAGACTCATGGTAAAAATATAAACTGAAATTTTACATATTCACACTCATTGTTCTATATCTTTCATACTTAAAAGTTAGTTTGACTGGATATAAGAGCCCTTGTTCACATTTACTTTCATAAATATGTTACTCTACTATTTGTGTCTTAAAATATTGCTGTTAGGGGACTGAATAAATGCCAGTAATCCTTCTCTTTAATTGACTTTATTTTGTGTGTGTCTGACTTCTCAAACAATTTTTTCTTTCCTTTAAAAATCAATACTTTTACTAGAATATGTTCTGAACCAATTTACTCAAGTATAAAACACGCCTTTTAATTTGTAATTTCAAGTTCTGTTTGTTTTTTTTTTCAGGAATATATAATGGAATTATCAATTTTTAGGCCTCTTCTATTCCATTTCCTAATTTTTACCCCTTTAGGAACTATTTTCATATGTATGTTAAACTATTCCTATTTTTTATATTTAGTAATTTCTATATTTGTCTACATTTATTACTTTCTCTCAAATTGTTTCTCTCTTCATTTCTTTTAATGTCTGACTTTCCATCTTTTATTCAAAGGCATCGTTCATTCTGTTCACTCACTTTTGTTTACTTTCTATGTAAGTTTTTATTTCCAAGATGTTTTATTTATTTTTCCTGAGTTTTGGCAAATCTTTTACAAATCTTTATCTAATCAGCGAATTTCTGGGTTTTTCTAATTTTGAATTGTGCTTTTCTTTCATAGTTTCTATCATTTTCTTAATTTATTTTTATCTCATTTTAAAATATTTAAAAATCTGTTTTGATGGCATTTCTTCTGGCATGCATTTATTGTCTCCATGGACATTATGCTGAATCTTATTCCCTTTTATTCTTAAAGATCATTCAAAGATATTTTACTGCTATCTTTTCTATTGCTTTTTTTAAATTGAAATTATTTTTCTTTTAGAATTGGGAGGTGAACTAGGATACCTTTTCTAGCTTCATGGCTCTAGAGATCCCTCTTCTGCTTTAGGAAAGTAATATAATAGAAAACATGTAACCACAGACATTCTGAGATCTGTCACCTCTACTCCCCTCCCCCGACTTTATTCACACATTCTTTTTCTTTTGCCCCTCGTATCACTACCCTGCTCATTTGGGTCCTACTCTCAAGAGCTTCTCTTTCAACGTAGAACTTTGTTCTTTAACAAAGCTTCATTAAGTCTGTGTTGAGTGTTCATAGCACTCAGGCGGCTCCAAACCT